>SJYT01012898.1:54489-104494 GCA_006410635.1 Cephalophus harveyi
ATTCAGGTATGACCTAAATCAAATCCCTTATGATTATACAGTGGAAGTGAGGAATAGATTTAAGGGCCTAGATCTGATAGATAGAGTGCCTGAAGAACTATGGAATGAGGTTCGTGACATTGTACGGGAGACAGGGATCAAGACCATCCCCATGGAAAAGAAATGCAAAAAAGCAAAATGGCTGTCTGGGGAGGCCTTACAAATAGCTGTGAAAAGAAGAGAGGCGAAAAGCAAAGGAGAAAAGGAAAGATATAAGCACCTGAATGCAGAGTTCCAAAGAATAGCAAGAAGAGATAAGAAAGCCTTCTTCAGTGATCAATGCAAAGAAATAGAGGAAAACAACAGAATGGGAAAGACTAGAGATCTCTTCAAGAAAATTAGAGATACCAAGGGAAATTAGCTTAACTTGCAGAAAATCCCCAAGACGAAAGGGGCATGCCCTTCTCCTGGACTTTTCTCCTTCACGTGGCTAGAACTTGGACACAGTGGATGCTGCTGATATAGCCAACTTGGCGTGGCTAAGTCATTTCAGTCATGTCCGATTCTTTGTGACCACGTGGGCTGTAGCTCTCCAGGCTCCAGCCCATGGGATCTTCCAGGCAAGAATACTAGAGTGGATTGCTATATCTTCCTCCAGGGGATCTTCCTGATCCACTGATCGAATGCAACTCTTATATCCCCTGCATTGGCAGGCAGGCCCTCTACCACCAGCGCCACCTGGGAAGCCCAGGCTGGTCTGGGAGGTGAATTTGGGAACGCAGCCCATGCACAACAAAGCAACAGGGTAAAAAGGACCCTAGGTGTCCTACCGCATGGAACACCTGCAACAGAAGCAAACATTGATCTTGTGTAAGCTGCTGGGATGTTGCATTTCCCGTCACTCCGAGCTGAATCGATACTAACACACAGAGAAAGAATTAGATCATGGAGACTGCAAGTATCTTGACTGCAGCCGTCACATTTCCTAAGTCTTGTGTTTATCCCCAAACAGTGTGGATTAATAAAAAGAAACAAAGGCTTGGGAGACAGACTGGAATTAGAGTAGGTTTCTCCCACTTATTAGCTTAATTTACCAGGCCTCAGCATTCTCATCCATTAAATGGGGCTCTGAGGATTAAATGAGATAAGCTATACTCCAGTGGAGGAAGCTCAGCTGTGTCTGGTCTTGATTATTGGCATATTTATCCAGCAATGCTGGCAAGAAGTTATTGGCACATGGTGAACGCTGGATAAAGAACTGAGGAATAAATGGGCAGTGTGCACCAAACACGTGCTCCTTTGTGGATGTACTTGGAACACTATTAACACCAACACAGTCCCAGGATACTTTCCCCATCGGATCTTCTGAGGATAAACCAAAAGCCTAACGACGATACAGGGGGAGGGGAGGAAGGTAGGACTCTGACTTAAATGTCTGAGCTTGGCTGCGAAAACACTGAAGAAGGGTCTCTTTGCCCTTTTAAAATTGGAAAGCAGAAAGATAATTACCTTCCTCTTTCTCCAACCTTCTGAGAAACTTTCTCAACAACGGCTCCATTTATGCTCCATTTGATTTTCACACATATTCTAAGATGCTAATTTTCTTTCAGACTTCGCCAGGCAGGGACAGAACCCAGAAAATATGAGGCCCAGTATGGCAGAGGGGACCAGCTCCCTGCCACCAAGGAGCCTGTAGTCTTAACACAAAATGTGAAGAGGAGAAGAAAGGAGCTCCTTTTTGTTTTTTCGAGGACCTGCTTTGTCTCATAATAAAAGGACGCAACTGCTGATCAGATATCTATGCTACGGCAGGCACTGTGCCAGATGGCTTTTCCATGTGCTCTCTTACAACCTTTACAACAAGCCTGCAAGGATGCAGGCTCATTCCACTTAATGGATGGAAAAAAAAAAAAAGTGGAGAAAATGGAGATTTCAAGGGCTTAACCCCTCAAGCCCAAGGCAAGAGCTGATGCCCGCCCACGCACAGATGGGTGTATGAATATTTATAACAGCATATTCACAATGACCAAAAGGCCACCCAAGTGCCCATCAACTGCTGAATGATCAACTACATATGGTATATGCATACAATGGAATATTCTATTACATTAGTCACTCAGTTGTGTCTGACTATTTGCGACCCTAAAGACTGTAGCCCACCAGGCTCCTCTCTCCATGGAATTCTCCAGGCAAGAATACTAGAGTGGGTAGCCATTCCCTGTCCCGGCCAAGGAATCAAATCTGCGTCTCCTGCAATGAAGGCAGATTCTTTACTGTCTGAGCCACGAGGAAAGCCCAGTGGAAATATTAAATTGTTTTAAAAAGGAATTTACTGACACATATTACAACATGCATGAACCTTGAAAGTAGCATGCTAAGTCAAAGAAGCCAGTCATAAAATACCACATATTATACCACATATTTGGAGGAGGATGCTTAGAAAGATTGAGGGCAGGAGGAGAAGGGGTACAGAGGATGAGATGGTTGGGTGGTGTCATCCACTCAGTGCACATGAGTTTGAGAAAATTCTGGGAGATGCTGAAGGACAGAGAAGCCTGGCATGTTGCAGTCCGTGGGGTTGAAAAGAGTCAGACACGATTGAGCAACTGAACAACAACATGGCAACCTACTCCAGTATTCCTACCAGGAGAGTCCCATGGACAGAGGTGCCCCGAGGGCTGAGGTCCCTGGTGATGCAAAGAGCTGGGCATGACTGAAGCAACTGAGCATGCGCAAGCGTGCACACCACATATTGTATGATTCCATACATGTGAAGCTTCCAGAGAGTAGATTAGCGGCTCCTTAGGGAAAGTGAAAGAAAGTGAAAGTGAAGTCTCTCAGCCTTGTCCGACTCTTTGCGACCCCATGGACGGTAGCCTACCAGGCTCCGAGATCCATGGGATTTTCCAGGCAAGAATACTGGAGTGGGCTGCTATTTCCTTCTCCAGGGGATCTTCCCAACCCAGGGATTGAACCTGGGTCTTCTCCAAAGCAGACAGACGCTTCACCGTCTGAACCACTGGAGTGATGCTGTATGTTCCTTAGGGAGGTGTTCATTAAAGGCAATGGGGCTTCTCTTTGAAATGATGCAAAGATCTAAGACTGACCAATGATGGCTGTGCATATCCATGAACATACTAAAATCCATTAAACTGCATACTCTAAATGGATGAATTACAGCATGTGACACATATCTCAATAAAGCCTGTTTTTTAAGCTGATGGCTGAAACCATGTCTGGAAGGCTTCCAGTTCCTGTTTATGCCGCTGCCATCACCTGGCCCTCGGCCTGCGCCACCTCACTGAATTCTGGGGATGGTTCTGTGAGGTGAGGATGACTGTTCTCCCATAAACGAGGAAACTGAGAGCTGGAGAGGAAACATAAAGTATTCTCTTTCCAAAGGAAAAGTTAATTCACAGAGAAGAAAATGGACTTTCTCAACATCTCCATGTAGAAGGCACCTACCTGCGTTTATTATAAACAGAATCTGAGACCCAGAACAGATCCTAAAATGATCTAATCTGGTCATTTTCAAATGGCCCAAAGATCCCTCCCCTAAGGGATGCCCAGGAAGGTCTTCTAGGGCACTGCAGGGCGATTGGGAGGATTAACAGAGCAGTGTTTAAATTCTATTTTACACGCTGAGCTTCCAGAGAAGACTTCAGTGAAAAATTCTAAGACCATGTAGAAGTCACTGATCTTGTCCAACTTGCCCATTTTAAACATGCAGCTGCTAAGTCGCTTCAGTCGTGTCCAACTCTGTGCGACCCCATAGACGGCAGCCCACCAGGCTCCACTGTCCCTGGGATTTTTCAGGCAAGAACACTGGAGTGGGTTGCAATTTCCTTCTCCAATGCATGAATGTGAAAAGTGAAAGTGAAGTCACTCAGTCATGTCCCACTCTTTGCGACCCCATGGACTGCAGCTTACCAGGCTCCTCCGTCCATGGGATTTTCCAGGCAAGAGTACTGGAGTGGGTTGCCATTGCCTTCTCCGATTTTAAACACAAGATAATTCAAACGGGAGAGAAAGAAAGGTCTCTTTGAGTGACATGCTGAGTTAATATTAGGGCTGGGCAAGGGGCCAGTTTTCCTTCCCCTCCAAATTGCACATTCCTCCTGGCCCAGATTAATGGCCTG
Source organism: Cephalophus harveyi (assembly GCA_006410635.1). Lineage (NCBI taxonomy): Eukaryota > Metazoa > Chordata > Mammalia > Artiodactyla > Bovidae > Cephalophus > Cephalophus harveyi. The sequence goes on from SJYT01012898.1 coordinate 58,608, forward strand.
GAGCAAGAAGATGAGGTTCCAGAACTTGATTCTACTCACCAACTCATGTTCCAAACCACAAGTCAGCAAACTCTTCTGTAAAGGGCCAGAGAGTAAGTATTTTTGACTTCGCTGACCATGGTCTCTTTAGCAGTCCACTTGCCACTGAAGTGGGAAAGCAGCCGCAGACAACATGTAGAAAGGGGTGTGGTTTGTTCCAATGAATCAGGTGGGGCGGGGAGGCGTCTTGCTGACCCCTGCCCTGGACAGGCCCCTGGCTGGCAGTCGCAGCTCTCCACCGGGGTGGCAGGGGCAGGACGCGATGGAGGCAGCGGCCGTGCCCCTGTGCCTCTGCTGGCACGGCCGAGGGCAGCAGCGTGGCTGGGGGGAAAGAACCTGGTGCGCAGTCAGGCAGCTCTGTTCTCAGCTCCAGACCTTCAGTCATTCACCCGGGAGACGAGGCTAACCTCTGGCTCTTTGAGGCATTTCTGTATTTGCAACAGGGGACATCAGTGCTCGCTCTAGGAGCCTCTGCAAGGAGCGCTCCAAGTGGTGGGCTCCCTGATGCCTCAGTGATGAAGAATCCTCCCGCCAACGCAGGAGGCCTGGGTTCGACTGCTGGGTTGGGCAGACCCCCTGGAGAAGGAAATGGCAACCCACTGCAGTAATCCTGCCTGGGAAACCCCATGGCCAGAGAAGCCTGGAGGGCTACAGGGTCACAAGAGCTGGACCCCGAGTCACTAAGCAACCGCACCAACCAACCGGAAGCAGTAAGTCAGGGTTGCCGCTGACGGTGGGGAGAAGTACGACACCAGCAAGGCCAGCCTCACTCTCTGCCTTCATCTCCTAAAACTCTGCTCCTGTCCAGCTGGGTCCCGGCCTCACCCAGCTTCAGTCACCGTGCCTGTCCTGCTAAGCTCCTTTTACACCTGCTGCTGCTCTGTGCTCACCACTGGAATTCTCTCCCCTAGACCTTCCTACAGCGCATCCTCCTCACTTTCCTAGGCTCTGTCCAAGTGCCACTTGTTAGCAGAGTTTTCCTGGTAATACTATCTAAAATAATAACCACTGTTTTACCCTGCACCCCAGGCATTCCATCACATTACCCCACCTTATTTTCTTCATAGCCCTTTCTGCTACCTTAAATGCCAAAGCTACGCATTTATTTACTTGTTTATTGTCTGTTTAGCGCTATGTTCCATAAAGATCTTACTGGATCCTTCTGGTTTTCTAGAATGGTGGCTGGAACATAGTAGGTACTCAGTAAACATTTGTGGAAAGAAAAAGAAAAATGCTGCACGCTGCTACACTTTTCTGAACTATATTCACCTTAAGCTCCTACATTTGGGAAGTCCTAGGCTTGAATACAATACAAACACCCCCGTGTTAGGAAGGTCAGTCTAACGATATACTGCTCAGTTAGGTACAGACTTACTTGGAACTCAGAAATCCTGTTTGGAAAGCTCTAGTCTCTAATGACATTAATTGCCAAGAGCTAGCATTGCACTCAGAATGTAGAAAGCCCGTCCCATTAATCTCCATATTAAATTAGACCTGCAAGGGACCTTGAACTCCCCCCAACTTACATTTTGTTGACAGAGAAACTAAGGCTCAGAAAGCAGAATGGACTTTCTCACAGTCTTTGATACTTAATGAGGAACCACTTAAACCAGTCACGTCATAAAATTCCAGCACAACAAGGTCCCTTAAAACCACCCCAACTGATAACACAGATGAGAGATCTCAGAGCAAGAGAGAAAAAAAATGGACTTGACCAAGGTCACACAGCACGTCAGTGGGAGAATCAAGACTAGAGCCCAAGTCTGCCTGTACCCAGACTTCCACTCGCCATGCTGCTCTCTGGAGAGAAAAAGAAAAGAAAGAAAAGGAAAAGAAATTATTCCAGGCACACACTTAGCAATGCTCATAAATCCTGACAATATTAACAACACATGACAGCTTCGTTGAACAAATTGGCAGCCAGTGTAGGCAGCTCTGGGAGGCAAGAGGTCTTGGGGGGTAAAAAAAAAAAAAAAAAGACCACCAGGAACACAGAAATCTTCCCTTTCTGCTCTTTTCTAAGTCTTTCTATAAAACAAGGGCTCAGCTGGAGATACTGGGGTGCAGTAAGAGTTTGAAAGAAGCACATACATGGTGGTGTGTGTATATGTGTGTGTGCGCGCACACACGAGCTCCCAAGAGACTGCCTGCGGCATGATCTATTCGTAAGATGTCACTCATCTTTTATACAAATTAACCGCCACCCTCCTCATGCCGAGATTAATTTGCTCTTTGTTTCCTTGACATTCAGCTGGGGAGATCAGAAAAGAATTAAAGAAAGTTCTCCAGGAGGTGAAAGGGGAAGCCAGGGCTTCGGGGTGGAGGGAGCTTCCCTGCGGCTTCAGATGGTAGAGAATTCACCCACAATGCGGGAGACCTGGGTTCAATCCCTGGGCTGGGAAGATCCACTGAAAGAGGGCATAGCAACCCACTCCAGTATTCGTGCCTAGCGAATCCCCAGGGACAGGGGAGCCTGGCGGGCTAGCCCATGGGGTGGCAAAGAGCTGGACACGACTGAGCGACTATGCATGGCGCAGGGCTTCGAGGCCCTAGAAGCCTGGGTCATCAGCACCCGCCGCATTGCTTTCCCATGGGGACAAAGATGAAGCTGGCTGCATCCTTGTTTGCTCCATCCTGTCTCCAGATACTGATGAGTAATAATAATATCTCAATGCCTGTGTGTCCTGACTGCTTTGCAAGCATCTTACCAAATCCCAGCTCGCTGCCATCAAGGTCCGGCCAGCTCGGTCTTCAACAAGGCTTCCGGCCTCAGCGAGGATGTTTGATTCTTCACCTTCCAGCCACATGGCTTCCAGAAGTAAAGGAGGCCATCCCCATCACTCCTCCTGCCTCCCAGGTGGACTCTCATCCCTTTCTTCTGCGCTCGGAAGTCCCAGGTCCCCCTGGGTCTGTACCCTCAGTGGAGACATGTCGCATCTCTCTCCCACAAGCGGAAGCTTGAGCTGCTGTGACAAGTTCTGCCATGAATGGTGAATTTGAAAAGAAATGCAGGACTTCCCCAGTGGTCAAGTAGTTAATACTCTGCACTTCCAATTCAGGGTGCTCGGGTTCGATCCCTGGTTGGGGAACTAACATCCTACATGCCCCACAGTGTGGTCAACAAATAAATAAAAAGAAATACAAAACACTAGTTCCACACTCAAAAATATGGATGGACCTTCCATGTCCCCCCTTATTTGTGTATCTGTTTGTTGCCATTTGTATGAATAAGCCATCTAACATTATTTTTGGAAAGAAGAGCAATATAAATAAAAACATAAGACAAAGAATGCTAATGTTGAATTAATGAAGATGGGTTTTTAAAATACAGATATGCAAATCACATTTAATGTGAGGAATCCAAGGAATCATACACATTCTTCCTGCACCTCTACTCCATGCAAAAAATTATCGTGAATTCCTACATGAGTTCCTGTTTTACAGATGGGTCTACAGAGTGCAATGGTAGGCAGGCAGACAGGAGTTAAATGGCTCCTTCAAGGAATGAAAATTGTTTAGTTACATGGCAATAACCTGTGACTTCTGGGTTCCAGGGATCAAAATCCCTGCACACTAGGCCCATCCAAACAATCTGGTGAACTTATTAATAAAAAAGGGAGCAAAGGACAGAGAGAGCACTGCGGCATGTTTATTACACACCGTATGTTGTACAAGACCATGGGCATGATCATGCCTGGCACTAGATGAGCCAATCGGCAAGCACTGTTTAATCCCGTTCTCTTAAAAACTCTATGAAGTAAAAGTAGCATACCCGTTTTTCAGATGAGGCTATTTGAAGATGAGAGTGAGAAAGTGAGTTCCTGGAGGCAGAAAAGCTGGTAAACCTAGTCGGTACATACGTCCAACTCTAACGTGTAACTTTCACTGTTGAGACTCCCTCTTAATGAAGCAAAAGTCAGTTAATGGGGCGGGGGGGAGTCAAAGGGAGTAAATTCTCTGCAACTAATCAAGGAGGAAATTGCACCCCCATCCAGTACTCCTGCCTGGAAAATCCCATGGACAGAGGAGCCTGGTGGGCTACAGTCCACGGGGTAGTGAAGAGTCGGACATGACTGAGCGACTTCACTTTCACTTTTCACTTTCATGCACTGGAGAAGGAAATGGCAACCCACTCCAGTGTTCTTGCCTGGAGAATCCCAGGGACGGGGGAGCCTGGTAGGCTGCCGTCTGTGGGGTTGCACAGAGTCGGACACGACTGAAGCGACTTAGCAGCAGCAACAGTGATCAAGGAGGAGAGACTCTGTTTTAAGTGAAAAACACCGTGTATGGCGCACCAGGTGAGCTCAGAGTCAAGGCGAGGAGCAGAAGTACACACACGTGTCCCAGTATCCAAGGAGCGTGCAGGGCGATGGCTGACCGATGCACGTGACCGTGGGGAAGCTGACCCAAGGAGCGCGCAGGGCGATGGCTGACCGATGCTTGTGATCAGGGAAGTTGACCTACTGGATACAGCAAGTTGGCTCATCTTTCCCCATGTTAACAAAAGTCCATCAGAATCTAACTCTGTTCTTATTTATATGAAAATAAAACAAATAGAGAACTGATGCCTATCTTTCTATCATTTGCCTAGCTATAATTTTACAATGTGAAATACTTCCAAGTCATCCTCTCATCTTCACAGGCTACCTGGAGAGAATAGGAGGGTTAGGAAAGATTTGCATTTTGTAAGTAAGACAGTGAGCTACCAGCCCTCTATGTAATAGCTGCCTTTAAAAATATATAATTATTTTCTATTTACATTACCCTTTAGGACACCTAATGTTTTGAATCATCAACATAACTTTAATGGATGTGTTCCTCCCCTATCTTTTAATTCCTCAGAATGAAACATGCCCACTAATTCCTTCTTAGATCTACACCAAAGGAGACAAGCACTCCCAACCCTAAGCTCTTCTCCATTTAGCTGCCCAGCCACCCATCCATCCATCCACCCACCCATCCATCTACCCAGATTAAAATCTATCCAGTTTTTTTTTTCAGATGGAGTACTTTGTGATGGGTTCTCATAAGACATGGTCCATGCCCTACAGAACTTGGCAATTAGTCGTAACATACTCTGAGACACAGAAGAAAGTGACAGAGAGCCTTGAGGGTAAGAAAGAGAGATCAATCTCTGTGCACAAGAAGTTAAAGGACGGGGAGAGCAGGGTAGACTTCACTGCGGAGGAGCGCTCTCACTGACTATGCGGCCAGTATGTATCAGGCACCATACGAGGTGTGTTTCATTTATCATCATACTTTTCACAATAAAATACTTCGATCATTCTCTCCTCCACCCCCATCATGACCACTAATCTCCCAAGGTTTATCTCTTAAATGCTTTGGTGAGGCCTATGACTATGATTGGACCACCTTCAGTTTCAGACTGGGCCACTGAAACCAAAGAGCACACCCCTCCCTTTTCTACCTCTCCTGACACCACAGACCGATGGACAAATTCAACCCAGCGGCTCTCATGGCTCTCCCTTGTCAGCCAGGAGAGTTCACGCAGCTCTCCAGAGACAGCTAGACCCCACAGTCTAGGCCGGTGGAGAGGTGCTGATGGAGGACTTGTAGACCCCACTTTGGGCCGCTGCTTAAGCTTCTGGCTTCATCCCAGCCTCCCGTATGAGCACAGCAAAGTATTCTTCTCCAGGTGCTCTTGAATCCTTCAGGAGAAGTGACAGAATGGCGGGATCCAGGCACTGCTGGGTTCCTAGCTACAAAATTGCCAACATCCCCAGTCACTTTTCTCTTAGCAGTTGGTATTAGTATTTCCCATTTTTCCAACGAGGATTCCAAGGCTCAGAGAGGGCAATGGATTTTGTTTCAGGTCACAGCTCTTTTAAGGGAGAGTCAGGATAGGAATGCAGATGAGTCTAACTTCACAACAACCATTCTTTCCACCATGTTGGAGATGGGATTTGAAGGATACAAATGATCTCTGAATTATAGAGTCAAGAGGAGCAACGTTAACCCTCTCTCATCCCCGAAGATCCACTGAGATATCTCACACTCACACACACACACAGTATCTGCTGCTGCCACATTTCCAATGTCATCACACCAGCAGAGAAACACCATGCTTTCTCTTGGAGAAACTTTTTTCTCTGTAAAGAAGAAAGAATCCAACAGCTTCCTTGAGACCCATTTTTCATACAATTAATGTCAGGCCTCCCATGTTTCCTAATGAAATCTGACACTAACAGAGAAAAATGGATACATTAATATTGAGTTCATTAGTAAATAGATTATCCAAATGTTTGGGGTGAGGGGAGGAGGAAGGTGAAGGAAGAAAGAGAAAGGGGGAGAGAGGCCCACAGACCGACTCAGCTATTCTGACAAGAGCCTCTCCGAGGACCAGACGCTGATCAAATATTTATGGATTTTAATGCACTGATCTGTTAAGTCCGGAAATATTCTCTATTACCAAAAAATAATTTTTTAAAAAGAGAGAGAGGAAGACTCAACCTGATGCTCCAGCACTGCACTGAGATAGGAACTAAAGCTCGCTGAGAAGAAACTGGGGCCCAGAGAGAAACTTTGGTTCTGGGATGCACAGATGTCAGATCTCCAGAGACAGCATACCCTATCCCCCACTCACATACCTCCAGGCCAAGAGAAAGACACGTGGAAAAGAGAGAAGGTGTGGCCATGCAGGGAGAGATAGTAGGCTGGCAGGAAGAGAGGCTGTAAAAGAAATATACCTGTGTATCATGTTAGATTCTCCCCCGACCCCAGAGAATCCATCAGTTGGCTCATGGCCACCAGTCTCTTCCATGCTAAGCCCTGTGTGGGGAGTGAAGCCAAAACAGCAGCAGAAACATGTTGTCCCAACACACAGAGCAGAAGGGTCTCGGTCGCTACCTTGGACAGCTCCCCTTACTTCCTGCCTCTGTAAAACTGTTAGTCGCTCAGCTGTATCTGACTCTTTGTGACCCCATGGACTGCAGCCCACCAGGCTCCTCTTCCAGAGGAGTGGTTAGCCATTCACTCTCCGGGGGGTCTTCCTGACCTTGGATAGAACCCCGGTCTCCTGCATTGCAGGTGGATTCTTGACCGTCTAGGCCACCCCGGAAGCGCAAAGGAGACTCTGATGGCAGTCTTAGGCTGCTTCACAGAACCCCGGCCTCCGTGGTCAAATGAGGCGACAGGCAGGACACCCTTAATATACACTCTAAAGTACCATAAAAGGCATGACGGGGCTGCTTTTGGAAGAGATCCCCAGCCTTTTATGTCTATATGATGAGCTGGGAAGTAAAAGCAAAAGGAGCCAGGACAGCCATCCCGGCTCTGCCAGCTATTATCCGTGACCTCGAGAGGCTATTGCATGTGGCCTTCATCCCTCTGCGTCTCAGCTCGACCACCAGGAACACAGCCAGCCTGGACCACTGCTCGGTGACGCTTCAGGACCTTCGCACAGCCTGGTGCCTCCGACATCTCAGAGGAGACATGAGGAGGCAGCTGGCCATGGTGCTGACTTCTCTAAGAGAACCAGGACTTAACCCTTGGTTAAGTTTGGAGTGGAGAGGGGTGGGGATTGGACAGGCTCTCAGAACTACTGCAGCTCTCACATTTGGTGAGATGGGACATTTTGTGTCTCTTAAAAGTCCTTGAGCAAGAAAATCTCATGTCATGCTCGGAGGAGAAAACAACTTACTAAAAGCGAGGACAGAAAGAAAGAAGGAAATAGTCCAGGTAGAAATGGGCCCTGGAGAGAGTCGACGCTCATGAATCAAATAGTTTCTTCTCTGGTCGCTGCCTTTCAGCTCTGTTATGGGCACTTTATTCACTGAGATAGGAATGATCTGCCAAAACATTTTTACACACAAGAGACGGAGATACACAGACAGATGGTGAGAGACAGAGGCAGACACAGACTCCAAGCTAAAGGCAGGAACTTTCCTGTTCTTTGTGAGCAGGAGGTTAAGAAAACAGAAAGAGGAAGAAAAGACGTAAAAGCATGTAAAGCAGCAAACAATCAGGGAGAAAAGACAATGCCACGTTCAGAGCAGGGTCGCTGTATTCCAAAAAAGCAGTGGCATTTCCTTAAACAGCAAGATGAATCCTTTCATATGGGCCTTTTCATGTGGGCCTCCTGTCACCCAATGTATCAGCAGAGAGAGAAACGCGTGGAAAGAAGGTGCCCAGTGAAGGGGAGGATACAAAGCAGGAACCAGAAATGCATTTCGTGCCCCAAACCTCCTAATGTGACTTGCTGGCTCTATTGTAACAAAGCGAGAGGTCTCCGAGGAGTTCATTTCACGTCTCATCCATCCCGAGAGTAACAGGAAAATCCCGCCTTGTTTCTGCAAAATATCAGCACACACTGTGTGCCACAGACACTCAATTCCATTAGACGTAATGGAACAAGGCTGTCCCAGAAGTTGCTTTCAACTGCTCGAGTGCCTTCTGCATTTAGGGAAACAGGAACGTATGAGCCGTCTGACTCAAGTGGAAGTGGGGACCCGGGATTGTAACAATGGCCACGGCTGTTTTTTGGGATGGAGGGCTAGCTGGACACCTGGTCAGATATCACCTCTCCCCATGGCTGAAGAGGTCATCTTCCGTGTCTCCATTCCACAACATCTCTTACAGAGCAGCACACAGCTATTCACTAACTGCCAGTAACCAAACACAGGTCCCTGATCGGCCCCCACCCACCACGACAAGTCCGTTATCTGGGTGCCATGATCAGGTTCCAGGCTGTGAGAACGCATCAGCTAAAGTGCCAGATGGTCAGGAGTTTGAATCCCCTATCCTGCCGCTCGAGCTGCTTGACTGTTGGCAAGTCACTTAGTCCTGCTGAAACTCAGTTTCATCAGGTGAAAAATGAAACAGAAAGGATACGTGCTTGGTGAAATAATTCGACTTAATGTGGCAAGGACAGTGGAAAGCCTGGGGGGAAGCATAGAGAACCTGGGAAAGGCTAGTCTGCAGTGAACTGGAGCTTCTTCCCAGAGTGAGTCTTGTCTCTGGATCCCCCTCCTCTCTGTGGGCTGAGAGTTGAGGTTTCAGTGCCAGAAAGAAGAGCTCAGGGACCCCGTGTTTAACTCCCTGTGTGGCCCCTGATTCATTAGGTCATTGTTTCCCCCTGGGTGAACCTATAAGTTGGGGGGGGGGTGGACCTGGCATGTAGCTTAACAATTTTCAGGCTGTGTTTTAGAACAGTAGTATTTCTTCCAACACAGCTTTACCCTAGAAGTGCAAGTAGATCGTGCATAGCAAACGAGAGTATGGGTGTTTTTGTGGGCCACCCTTATACCTGTGTCCCATCTTCAGAAGCATCTCTCCTGGAGAACCCCAGACCACTGTTGACTACACTGAGAAAAAAGCACTGTCTCAGTGACCCCGAGGTCCTGTCTAAGGACAGCCGCTGAGACCACAGAGGAGGGGTGCTGTGGGAATTTCAGGAGCTTGGTGTGCTGGACAGATCTTTCCTGACTTCCACTTCCAAAGCTGGCTTCTGATCAGGATGCTCCTTCACTCTCATCACAAAAAAGCCCAGACAGGAAGAGCTGATGTGAGAAGCAAAGCTTTAGGAAACGAGAGGCAGCCAAAAGGAATTCTGTCCATTTCATTCCCACACAGGGACAGTCAGTCTCCTAAGCAGCCACCCCTGTGCAGGGCTAGAAACACACAAATATCAGTATTGTTTGTATTTGTTTCCTCTGACTGCTATGACAATTTACTGCAAGTCTGACAACTTAAGCCAACAGAGATTTATTCTCTCACATTTCTGGAAGCCAAAACATCCAACATCAGTTTCACTGGGCCCAAAGCAAGGTGTCAGGAGGGCCATGCATCCTCTGGAGGTTCTGGGGGAGAAACGGCCCCTTGCTTCTTCCAGCTTCTGGGTGCTGCCAGCATCCCTGGGCTTATGGCCATGTCATTCAGCCTTGGCCTCCTCCATTTCTGTCTAAAGGCAAGTCTCCTTCTGCCTCCCTCTTACCAGGATGCTTGTGATGACTTTTAGGTCTCCTTTAGGTAAAACAGTACAATCTCCCTATCTCAAGATCACCAGTTTAATTATACTTGTAAAGACCTTTCTTCCTTAAAAGGTAACATTCACTGGTTCCAGGAATTATGATGTGGAATTTTGTGTCTGTGGGAGGGGTGGGGTGGGGAGGAGGGCATTATTCAATCCACCATACTGATGTTCTTTATTCAGAGTCACAGAGCAAACTTTAGGGATGCAGACAAGTACACCTGACAATTCACCTTGAAAGCTTTTTAAACTCTGCAAACAATATCTCCAGGGCCCCTTTGTCACTCTGCTCATCTGCTCCTTTTGTTGAAACTATACTCAGCCTACTCACCCTTAAGAATCTTTGAAAATAACTCATCCAGGAAGATTTCTCAAGTCACCCCAGTGCTTGAACTCACTTTTCCTGGGAGAGATGCACAGAGAGCAGCGGCTGGACTTTCAGGATGTCACTGGCAAGTGGCGTCCACAGATAATGTTTGTGCAGAACTAAGACTCGGGCATTGGGCTGATGCTTCAATGAGTAACCTCACTGCATCCTCACAAACACCCTTTGAGGCAGATCTTCCTGTTTCTCTGCCCCTTTTCGGGGATGGGGATACCAAGACTTGGAGAGGCCAAGCAATTTAACGTGCCCAAGATGGATCAACCAACCAGGGGTGGAAAGAACATTCCTGCCCCACCCACATATGCGGTCTCAGGATCCCAGCTCTCAGTACAACCTATTCTGCCTACTTCCCTGCTCACTGCCTTCCTCCCGGGCCCATTCTACTCTGTATTAGTTGGTTCTACACCAAGTTTATCTTTCCTTCTAAGATGTGCCTTTCTTAAAGGCTGAACTAGGGCTTTCTGCTTCCCAGGTGGCGCTAGTGGTAAAAAACCCACCTGCTGATGCAGGAGATGTGAGAGACACGAGTTCGATCCCTGGGTCTGGAAGATCCCCTGGAGGAGGGCATGGCCGCCCACTTCTGTATTCTTGCCTGGAGAACCCCATGGACAGAGGAGCCTGGTGGGCTATAGTCCATGGGGTCACAAAGAGTTGGACACGACTGAAGCGACTTGGCCCACACAGCACAGTGCTACCTGCAGGTCGGTACTCCTCCCGCCCCTGGCCAAATCCCTGGTGCCATGAATAAATTAATAAGGGAAAAATAAATAAAAAGAGAAAATTAAGGAAGAAGAGACCAAGGAAGGCAGGGAAAACAGGAGAAAGCAGAAAGGGGAAGGAGGAGGGGTGAAGGGCTGCAACTACTCAGAAAGTATCACCCAGAGATTCTGCCACTTTGATGCTACTCCAAAAATTCCTGAAGCAGGAAAAGCAACTCCCAAGGTGAACCCGTCATTAGTTCTAGTAAAGAGACAGACAGAAAGAGGGAGAAAGGGAATAAAGGAAGTGGGACAGGGGAAGCAAGACAGAAGGAGACAGAGCTCCAGCTTAGCATGACTGAGAAAACAAGTCAGAGAAACTACACAACCGTCTACACAAACACTTGGAGGGAAAAGCCTCCCCCAAAGCAACATGAGCAAGAGACAATCAAGCCCTACACCGCGGTATAGCTAAGAGGACCTCAAAGCCCTCTGCATGTGGAAATTAATCCTGCAGGCAGGGTGGGAGCTAGGACTCCTCCTGGGGAAGGCGATGAAAGAAAGCGCAGGCTGAGAGGAGGGGCTGGAGCTGTAAGGAGCCTAGAACCCCCGAGACCCTGGCCCACCCCAGCTTCCTCCACCCTCAGGACCCCGGGAAGGAAAAGGGCCGTGTTCACCGCCACCATCACAGACGTCTGGGGAAGCTGTGTGGATCCTGGAGGACAGCGGTGTTCCGGGTGGCCGTGCTAACTCCCGTGCATACACCGCCACCAGCCCCCTGCTCTCACCCCCCCCCAGCCACACCCAGGAAGCAAGACAGAAGGAGACAGAGCTCCAGCTTAGCATGACTGAGAAAACAAGTCAGAGAAACTACACAACCGTCTACACAAACACTTGGAGGGAAAAGCCTCCCCCAAAGCAACATGAGCAAGAGACAATCAAGCCCTACACCGCGGTATAGCTAAGAGGACCTCAAAGCCCTCTGCATGTGGAAATTAATCCTGCAGGCAGGGTGGGAGCTAGGACTCCTCCTGGGGAAGGCGATGAAAGAAAGCGCAGGCTGAGAGGAGGGGCTGGAGCTGTAAGGAGCCTAGAACCCCCGAGACCCTGGCCCACCCCAGCTTCCTCCACCCTCAGGACCCCGGGAAGGAAAAGGGCCGTGTTCACCGCCACCATCACAGACGTCTGGGGAAGCTGTGTGGATCCTGGAGGACAGCGGTGTTCCGGGTGGCCGTGCTAACTCCCGTGCATACACCGCCACCAGCCCCCTGCTCTCACCCCCCCAGAGCGACACACAGGGAAACACCCGCCCCCCCCCAGCCTGGAAGCCCTCCTTCCTCCTTGCACTTCCCCTCCTCCTGGGTGATTTGTTTTGTTTTCACTTCTCCATCTCTCCCAGCCTGAAGCAAAGGAAAGAAGAGAGAAGGAACACGGGTTTCAACTCCAGACCTAAGAGTAATGAAAAGCGGGAGGCAAGAGCAGCTGAGGGGAGGGGAGCGCGGGGAGAGGGACCGCGAGCCGTGAGCAATCCTAATACCAGCGCTGCCCCCGCATCGCCCGCTCCTCCTAAGGGCTCCAACGCGCCTTTCATCCAAACATAAATTCGTTTTATTTATTTCTCCAGAATGTGGAGAGCCAGGCTGACGCACACAGCCTGCACAAGGGTGGAGGACATTTTCCCGCCCATCCCTGCCCCAGGGCATGGACAGGCTGCGGCTGAATGAAGAGACCCAGGACCCTAAGGGAGCTGGGGTGACAGTTGGGAGGGTCCATCAAAATCAAAGACGCCACCCCTGTATTCCGCCTTGGAGCTCTGCGGGCCGCGGCACAAAGGAGCAACCGAGGGTCGGCTCTGTGGAGTCACACTTGGTTATGTCTGTTTACCTCCCTTTGTTGCACATACGTCCATAAGATGGATGATCTCACAGAGGCTCGCCTGTGCCCAGTGAATCCTCCAGCCTGCAGAGCTCGCCCTTAATGACTGTTGTCTGCTGTTCAGTTGCTAAGTCATCTCTGACTCTTTGCAACCCCATGGACTGCAGCATGTCAGGCTTCCCTGTCCTTCACCATCTCCCAGAGTTGCTCAAATCCATGTCCATCGAGTCAGTGATGCTATCCATCCATCTCATGCTCTGTCATCCCCTTCCCCTCCTGCCCTCAATCTTTCCCAGCATCCAGGTCTTTTCCAGTGAGTCAGCACTTTGCATCAGGTGGCCAAAGTACTGGAACTTCAGCTTCAGCAGCAGTGTTGTCAATGAATATTCAGGGTCGATTTCCTTTAGAATTGACTGGTTTGTTCTCCTTGTAGTCCAAGGGACTCTCAGGAGTCTTCTCTAGCACCAGCTCTTAACATTCACTCTTAGTTAAGCACCAAAGAATTGATGCTTTTGAACTGTGGTGTTGGAGAAGACTCTTGAGAGTCCCTTGGACTACAAGGAGATGCAGTCAGTCCATCCTAAAGGAGATCAGTCCTGGGTGTTCATTGGAAGGACTGATGTGGAAGCTGAAACTCCAATACTTTGGCCACCTGATGCGAAGGGCTGACAACTTTGAAAAGACCCTGATGCTGAGAGGGATTGGGGCCAGGAGGAGAAGGGGATGACAGAGGATGAGATGTTTGGATGGGATCCCTGGCTTAAAGGACATGGGTTAGGGTGGGCTCCGGGAGTTGGTGATGGACAGGGAGGCCCAGTGTGCTGTGATTCATGGGGTCGCAAAGAGTCGAACACGACTGAGTGACTGAACGGAACTTTTAGTTATTACTGTATTTTACATTCATTTTATTCATGCTCAGCATCCAGTATATGCTGAGTGCCTAATGTGTGTCAGATGGAGACTAGGCTCCAGGTGCTCAGTGGAGAAGAGAGAGACAGACAAAACCCTCACCCTCATGGATGCATACGTAACAAAGAGAAGTAAACAGACATAACCAGGTATGAATCCTAGTCACAGCTGCTTCGTGGAAGCTCCCCAGGTACCCTGCACAATCCTAAGTGTTTCAGATGCAGTAAATCATCTCACTCTCACAAAATTCTTGGATGAGAGAGAAGGAAACTGTGACTCAGAGAGGACCAACTTGCCTAAGGTAGCACAGCTGTGAGGGGGCCGAGCTGGAATTCAAACCCAGGCGGGTTGGCTTTCATCCAAAAATCAAAACAAAGCAAAACACGACCTGCTATACAAACGCAGGGAACTGCATCTCGTATTGATGAATGAAATGAAAAAGAATTATAATGAAAAGGAATCTGCCAAAGAATGTCCGTGTGTGCGTGCATATAATCATTTTGCTGTACGCCTGAAATATTGTAAACCAACTATTCTTATAAAGTTGAGAATATTCCCTGGGCCAGGAAGATCCCCTAGAGAAGGAAATGGCAACCCACTCCAGTATTCTTGCCTGGAGAATCCCATGGACAGAGGAGCCTGGTGGTCTACAGTCCATGGGGTCGCAAGAATCGGACACAACTGAGTAAACCACCACCATTCTTATAAAAATTAAAAACAAATTTTTTTAAGTACATGGTTACAATTGGTGTTGAGTACCACAGGAAATAAACAGGCTTCAGTGATAGAGAATAATTGAGGCAGGGAAGGTTTTGGACAGGGTGGTCAGGGAGGGCTTCTCAGAGGAGGTGACATTTAAAGGGAAGGAGGTGATAGATGAGAAGCTGGCCATGGGAAAAGCAAGAGAAAAGATGGCTTCAAGAAAACCTGCATGCTTCCTTAGCCCATTCTCTCTTATCTCCACTTCTTTCTCTCTCCTACCCCATCCCTGTACTGTGGGGCTCCCTCCATTACCAACATCCTCCATTCTACAGTTTTCTCTCTCCTGGTCTTACACCCTCTGAGTCCCATTAATCGGCTCCCTGTGAGCCTGGTGGGCTGCCATCTACAGGGTCGCGCAGAGTTGGACACGACTGAAGCGACTTAGCAGCAGCACCCATTATGCAGGCCTTCTTGTGGTCCCTGCCCTGGCCTGTATTTCAGTCTTCATTCCGCAGATAAACTGACGGGCAGAGAAAAGCGAGGAGGAGAAGGCATGATGGCACCAGACATCTTCTAGATTTATCTTGTCCAGTCTCCAGTGGAGACTCGGGGCTGTTATGATGTTTGCCCAAAGCTACACGGTCTGTAGCCCGTGTACATGAATGTACACCCATCTTCTGTCCAAGGCAGCAGCCTATTCCACCAGCGTTCTAGGTGCTTTTTCAAAGGATTTGCAGGTATCAGATCAAGGTAAAGCACAGAAAACCAGGAAACTGCACATGACCAATATAGCAATTTTGTTTCTTCAGGTAGAACCCAAATCTATAGATCCTACCAAGCCTTGAACTTGACCACCTAGCTACACAGCATTTCCCCACCAATCAGCCAGACTAACATGCTCACCTGCACTCACTCTCTAGAATTCTATTATCATAGTGCAGGAGGGCTGCCCAGTTCCCTCATTTTGCATACACGGAAACTGAAACCAAGCCAAGAACAGAAGCTTGGCTCACTGATAAATCATTAAGCAGAAATAAACAATTAAATTGCCTTCACATGTTGAGGAAGAATATACGTGCCTTGGATTTTTCTCCTCCATCTCTTTCTCTTGTCAGTGATGTGAATGAATTTGCCCTAAGCAATCTCTGTATTCTTAAGGGGGTATAAATACTACAAGGGTATTGAAATCACATAGATTTGGGTTCAAACTCTATCACTGCCAACTTTGACCAATTTACTTAACTTCTCTGAGCTTAAGTTTCATCATCTGTAAAATGCGGACACTCATACCTACATATTTAAGGTTAGGATGAGGATAAATGGGGAGTCATGAGAAGGACTGGGCATGATACTGACAAATATTCTGTGCTCAATACAGGCGCATTCCCTGTAACTTTGGGGGAAAATGAAATGCAAGGTAACTTAACTGAAGTCAGGGATGCAGTTAAGTATCAAACCAGTTGGAGCTTATGAGTTCCACCAACCTACAACCTTGCAGGGTGTCCCGTTGCTTCGGTGGTGTGTGCTACTTGAGGCTGGGTGACCTGGGTGCCCATGGACATCCATGGAGCAGTTTGGGAGTGGTAATTGTGGAATACTTAATGGAGGTGCAGTCAAGGAGAAAAGGCACATGGAACACGGCTCCAAAATCATTCAGGAGATACCAGTTCAGAAGCACTCTCTATAATGACTAACAGGCTTCAGGGAGAGGCGAATTTTTTGAGTGTGACACTTTTAGAAATTACTACCTAAACATATTATGGCTTCCCTGGTAGCTCAGAGGGTAAAGCGTCTGCCTGCAGTGCGGGAGACCCAGGTTCAATCCCTGTGTTGGGAAGATCCCCTGGAGAAGGAAATGGCAACCCACTCTCTTGCCTGGAAAACTCCATGGACAGAGGAGCCTGGTATACTGCTAGCTCACTTGTAAATGGCTCTCAGTCATCACAGAGGCACTTCCAGTTCAGTGTCTCATTTGCTCTCACCACCACCCTGGGAGGCCTTCTGTTACCCGAGAGTTGGCTGCATGCTGAGTGCTCCTTACCCTCTCATGACAGTCCTCTCTGTCGGTCCTACCATTAGTCCCATTGTATCAGTGAGAAAACCATGGTTCAGGGAGGTTAATAATTTTCTGAAGATCACACAGCTCTCTGGGGAAGGCCTCCTGCTCTGTCTAGTGTGATTCTTTTTTCCCACCATACTCAGGGCTTTGTATTAGTCGCTCAGTCGCGTCCAGCTTTCTGCAAGCCCGAGGACTGTAGCCCGCCAGGCTCCTCTGCCCATGGAATTCTCCAGGCAAGAATCCTGGAGTGGGCTGCCATTCCCTTCTCCTAGAGATCTTCCTGACTCAGAGATTGAACCCAGGTCTCCTGCATTACAGGCAGATTCTTTACTGTCTGAGGCACCAAGGAAGCCACACTCAATGCTTTATCCTTTATATACACATATGCCTTTCTGGAAATTAAAAAAAAAAAAAGTGAGAAGATAATGGCTATAGCCATGCAAAGACAGAGGCAATTTCTCAAGGGCAGAGAAGGTGTGAATCACTAAAAGGAAACAAAAAGGTCCATCTGACCTCACGCTTCTCAGGCAAAGCACTTAGCACCAGATGACAAGGGCAGAGGAGGCCCAGGGGCCTAGGGGGTCACACGTCCAGCTTTCCGAAAACTAAATGCCATAGTCTAATTTAGATTCCAAAGCCCTGTGTGTGCTGCTTAGCTGGAACCTAGAGGAAATGAAAAAAAATGCTAATCAGAGAGTCTATTACCAGATCAGGAGATCACGCTTAACTTACATTCTCATTATTCTTAATGTTTCCAACCAACACTGCACCAATCTTAGAATCAGCAAAGGAGCACAATCTATTTATATTTAAGTAGGCAGGTAACTGGGGAGGCCTGCTCAGCCTGGGCGTTCAGGTCAACCCTGCTCCCAGGATGAGGAGGATTAAGCAATTTGGCCAAAGGCAAAATGAAGCAGGGAGTCGAGGCAGTGGTCCAGCCTTTTCAACCTAAAATCCAGCATGACTGCAGATAAAAAATACTGGTGATTAGCTGTGTCTCCCTTTAAACTCAACATATTCTCACTTCAGTTCTCCACTCTTTCGCATCCAAGTGATCCAGGAAGGGCTGGACAATGTCCGTCACATGCTTGTTTCTCCAAATGCATTCTGCGGAACCCTACACCTGTAAGACATTAATAGGAAACAGAGTCTTCTATGTTCAAGTAAACGTGGGAAATATTGAGACAAGCGAAGAGAAATGGGTCTATTTCCCGTAAAGCTATTCAAAGTGTATTTCCTTGAGATGCTGGTTTGTAATAAGAATCTCTCCTATTATGTCTGTATCTCTCATCTCATATGTCTGTATATGCATGTGTTTGGGTGTAGATACCCGCTTGTCCACACTTATTCTGGACCAGAGCTTGAAAATTCTTGGTTTTCATCATTCCAACTTTACTCTTATGTGGGAAGAAAGAGAGAAGCAAGCAAAGACCTCGAAGTTTTTATTTTACAAGTGCCAGACACTTTGTGTAAAGCCAAGGGCTTCACTGCTATGATATTAAGTTGGAATATTTCATTAATAACTGATCTCTTAATTCATGTTTTATGATCCTCTCAGCAATAGAGGCACTTGTCTCTGCTGAAAAAGAAAGTGTGTGTAGCTTCTAATAGTGTGCCTTCCCTCCCTCTGCCCCATTAACTTGGAAAGGAAGAATCACTGGAAAAGGTGGACGAAAGTCAAAACAATTGAGTTGTCTCTTTATGGATTTATCGAGTGGCAACTGGTGCCATAGAGAGAGCTAGGCGGGAGCGGCGAAGCATGCCGGGAAGGCCATTGATCATCAGGCACCTGGGTCAAAAAGGATTTTATCTTCTGTCCTCAAATCTAAATGGCACGCTGGAACACAGATGCAGCGGACGGACGGTGAGAGCACCAGCAGACACTTAGTCCTCCCGTCACCCGCCCCTCCCATGGAGAGGTCTCCAAGGTCACCGCAGGGTAAAAGAACCCCATTTGGGAGAAGGTAAGATGGGGTTACATTTATTGCTGCACATCTATCACAGACTAAATTCGAAGGATGCAGACAACGAGACATGACCTCTGGCTTCTGGGGCCCACTGTTTAATGTGAGGGATGACAGGCAAGTGAATGCCAGTGGGTCAGAGGAAGTGATGAAAGGAAACAGTGCCCGGGCTCTTAAGGGGCCAGGAAGGATCGGGAGAGGAGATGGTTATGCCCCCTCCAGGATGTGGAACTGATTCCCCATCCGCAGTTCAGGCTGCACTGTGACTGGCTTCTAATTAAGAGAGTAGAGGAAATAGACCACTGCCACGCACCACTGTAACCAGATGATCAGGACACCACCAGGCTGAGACCAGGCACTCTCTGATGCAAGAGGATGACAAGCCCTCCACCTCTGTGCCGATCAGGAGAAAACACACACAAACCCCAAACGAGGGAAATTCTAGAAAACACCTGACCAGTTTTTTAAAACAACTGTTAAGAAAGAATGGAAGGAAGGAGGGATGGAGGGAGAGAGGGAGGGAGGGAGGAAGAAAGGAAGGAAAAAGGAAGAAATTGTCACATATCAAAGGAAGCCAAGGAGACACAGTCATTAAAAGCAACTTGGAGACATGGCGTGGGTCCCGGGAAAGAAAAAAGGACACCGGTGGAAATCACACGACATCCAAATAATGCCTGTACGTTTAGTTAACGGCAATGTACAAAGGGTGATTTCTTAGTTTTGACAAATATACCAAAGGTTGACATCTTACACGTACATATGTAAGATGTCAACCTTAGAGGAAGCTGGGTAAAGGGTATATGGAATGTCTCTGTACTATCTTTGCCAATTTTCTATATATCTAAGACCGTTCCAAAATTAAAAATTGAAGAAAATAAAAGCTATGGTGCTTATGAAGGGTTTGGAGAGACTGATTACTCCTATAAAGCAGTTTGAAGGAAAGGAATAAAAATCCTAGGAAGACACTGTTGTCAGAGGAGAATGTGTGTACAGAGTGATGATCTGTTCAGAGCCATGGCAGGAGGGCTTGTAGCGCAGTGGGAATGACGCAGAGTATCAGACAACAGCACATAGAACCTTCTAGTTTAGACGGAGGATGCTAGTGAGGCGACGAAGGATTAGAGCTGAGAAAACCTGTCACACATGAACACAATGTCAAGAAGGCAGGAGAGTCGGCAAAGACAACCAGCAAGTCTTGTTTAATCTGAAAGCAGCAAAATGGGGAAAACAGTGAGTAAAATCAGTGAAGCCATCCTACCCGGGCCCAGCTCCAGTGTGACTTCTGAGGTCATCCTACCCCTGCCACTCCAGGGTGCGGCAGGTGGAGAAAGTGAAGCGCTTCTCATACTCGGGAGGCCTTGAAAGCATGAAGATCATAAACGTGGAAGCTTGTTTGTTCTGCTTGCACACCTGGTATTTACTCTGCAACTCCGAGAATTTGGGGAAGGATCGGGCAACTGGACACAATTGAGTCACAAATATGAAGATAAGCTCATGATGGCAAATTGATCACTAGATAATGAAGAGGCAGCGGGCTTTGGGGAACCAGATCATGGCAAACCCAACTCAAAAACCTTAAAACTGACCCAGTGTCTTCAGAGTCAAGCCCAAACACCTAAGCCTGGCATTCAACGTCTGTTATATCTGCAGTAAACTACCTTTATATCTCACTTTTTTCCTTGCTGTTTCACTACAGATAGCCCAACTCCACATCCTACAAAAATAAAAAAAGTTGAATTTCCAATTCCTGCGCCCTTGTGTAATCTGTTCTCTTAGCACAAGCTGCCTTGACTTGAGCCCAAATCCTGATACTTTATGCACCTGTCACTGCCTCCACGAAGGTCTCCCTGACCACAGAGTAAAAACTGTTTCAATTTTCTACATTCCAGCTTTCGTATGTACCGCCTTCAGGATTTATTCCATTCTACTATGTTTTTGGTTGGTTGGGAGCATACACGCCCAAACCTTAATCGGTATCTATATTCCCACTACCCCTTACACACAGGTGTTCAGATAAAGTGTTGGGTGGCTACTCAACACTCAATCCCTAACCACATCTCTCAGTAGAGAATGGGAAAGCCCACTTTCCCAGATTCCACTGCAGACAGAGGTGGCCGTGCGACTCACTTTTGGCTAATGAATCACAAGGTGAAACCTTTGAAGGCACTTCTGAAAAAGACTTTTCTTTTAATAGAGGAAATCGCTCACCAGGAGAGCTGTTTTCTGCCTGCCCTGCCTTCATTCTTGTTTTAAATTATATATTGTTTCATAAATCTTGGGGTGCTACAGCTGCCTGGAAACTCCACGGAGAAGATCAAAACAGCCAGAGAGATTCCAATGCTGGGTATGACAGTCTTGAGCTGCAAAGTCACCAATCTACAGACTTTTTGTCACATGAGATAACTAAACCTGCTCCCTTCTCTAAGCCTCCAGGATACAGGTAAAACTATCCTAAGAAAGGTGGTGCAAAGGTAAAGAACCCACTGGTCAATGCAAGAGACACAGGTTCAATCCCTGGGCGGGAAGATCCCCTGGAGAAGGGAATAACTACTCACACCAGTATTCATGCCTGGAGAATTCCATGAACAGAGGAGCCTGGTGGGCTACTGTCCATGGGGTCATAAGGAGTCACATACAATTGAGCATGCATGCATGCATCCTAAACAAGACCCTACCTAACACCTTTTTTAGTTGAACTGAATGTGAGAATGTTCTATCATTTGAGTTCCTTTAAGAGGAAAAGCTGAACTTCTCAGTGTATGTCCTTCAGAGAAAGGCAGTCATTTGCAGCTCCAAATCTATGCTTCCAGCCCTGGATGAAGAGAACGCAGAGTGTGACCTGGATAACGATTATTCTGTCATGGGAATTTCTAATCTGGCCCAGGAAATGCTACCCAAGGCCAAGTCATCATCCCCTGATGACTTCATCAACCCTTAATGTCAAGTGCTGATTCTCGCCACACTTCCCCTGAGAGGAATTAGTAGTTTAATGAGGAACACGGGCTGTCATCTGCATCCCAGGACTTGTGACACTGGAGAGGCATTATCTCCACCAACCTGGAACCTCCTACACATTAAACACACAGAGGTCAAATAAAATATCCCCCTCACATTCCACAGCCCAAGAATCAGAGAGCCGAGTTAACGTTCCCAGAGAGAATCAACAGCTGGCAACAGTTGCTGAACGTCTAACACACAGGAGTCTGGGCACCCAGAGGGTGGTTGACAAAGATGGACAAAAAGGGGCAAGAAAATTAACCACTGGCGAACTGGAAACTTCATCCCAAGTGCTCTATCTTTGGTGAGTCTTCTAATCATCAGTATATTTAAGGCTCGATATACCCACATTATAGAATCGAAGCTCAGAAATTATGTAGATTATTCAAAACAGCATCTCTAAACCAAAAGGTGGAAAAGCCCCAAATGTCCACCAGCAGAGAAATGGGTAAACCAAACATGGTATATCCATAAAATGAAATGCCATTCAGCCATAAAGTTATTAAGTCCTCATACATGCTACAACTTGGATGAAGTTTAAAGACAGTATGCTATTAATGTATGAAAGAAATCAGACACAAAAGGCCAGATACTGAATGGTCCTGCTTACGGTAAATATCTAGAATAGGTAAATGGATAGAGACAGAAAGTGGGTTAAGAGTATCAGGAATCGGGCTGTGAGTCTGTGTGTGCATGCGCCCATGTGTATATGTGTGAACTGAGGAGCTATTGCTTACTGGTTGCAGAGTTTCTGTTTGGCGTTAGGATTTTGGAAAGAGAGAGTAGTGGTGGTTGTTAACAATGTGAAACCAACTAATGCCACTGAATTAACTACCCTGAAAAAATGGTTAAAATAACAAAGTATATGTTATACATGTGCAGATACATAACCATGATTCTAAAAAGTTGCATTATCACTAAATGTTTTGACAACTCAAAATGTATCTTTGGGGAATTCCCTGGAGGTCCAATGGTTAGGACTTTCATCGCCAAGGGCCTCGACTTGATCCCTGGTCAGGGAATTAAGATCCTACATGCTGCAGAGCCAAAAGCAAATTAAAAATCTCTGACTCCAAAGTCTGTAATCTTTCCAGAAAACCATATAAGAGGTTCTCACAGATTTAATCCATTGCTGTCCAATAGAACTTTTTTTGAAAATGGAAAATGCTATATTTGCACTTTCCAATATGGTTACCACTGACCACATATAGTTAAATAAATAAATTTTAATTATTTAAATTACTTAATGCATTTTACTAAATTATTTAAAAAATTATTTAATCCATTTTAAGCATTTAAATTTATATAATAGCCACTTCTTGAGCACTACAGATCAAGTGAAGCATGGATGACTAAGGAAACAGCGTAACAAAATGGTGATGCCCTGATGACTGAAAAGATAAAATTCTTTCAAATTAAGACCTCAGTATTTAAAAAAAAGTGGACCCACTCAAAGCTTCAAAGATTATCAGCACAGCCTCCAATCTGTCTCTTTGATTTTGGTTCATCTCTACCTCCAATCCATCCATCAGGAAAATCAATCTTAATAACAGCATATCTGACTGCGTCTCCTGCTTTATAAAAACTCGACTATATAGGCATGCATATACTAAGTGGAAGAAGCCAATCTGAATATACTGTATTCTTAGAATTCCAACTACATGACATTCTGGAAAAGGACAAACTATGGAGACAGGAAAAGATCAGTGGTTGCCCAGGATTCAGGGAAGGAGGGAGGGAGGAACGGGTAGGGCACAGAGGATTTTTCAGGCAGTAAACCTACTCTGAATAAAAAGGCTGATACATGTTTTGTTAAAACCCACAAAACATACGAGACCAGGAGTGATCTTCAATGCCAACTGTGGACACTGGGTGATAATGGTGTGTCAATGCGGGTCCATCAGTTGAAAACGTACTGCTCGGGTGGGGGATATTGGGAGTGGGGGATCCTGGAGGTGGAAGCAGGGATAGGGCATATATGGAACTCTGTACTTGCTGCTCCATTTTTCTATAAACCTAAAATGGTTCTGAAAAGTAAAGTCAATAAAAAGTAAAATACCATTACAATTCACTAGTCTCCTGGCTCCTTCCTCTCCTCCAGTCGCTTTTTCATTACTCCAGAGATTCACGTCTTATGCCAGCGCCCTAAACTCACCAGCAACTTCTCATCAGAGACTCTGTCTGCATATGCTACATCCTCTGAGCTGAACGCTCCTCACCTCTACTACAGCTGCTTGGCTCATATCTTTTAAAATCGGAATCCCCCTCTTTGAACATTTTGTTGAGCCATGAAAACTGAGTTAACGACTCCCTCCTTTGCTAGTCATGCACTGAATAAATATCACAGCTTTTATCCTTGTTTTGTTACTGATCTTTTCTTCTAAGGCTCTCTGGGTTGCTCCAGGGTACAGTTTTATTCCTCCCCACCAGATCTAGCCCCAGGCAAACCCTTGAGGTCCTACCACTCCCTCCCTCCAGCCAAGCACTGGCCTTCTCATCATCCTAGAACACAGACACAACTCCTCCAGCTGCAGGCTGGCTTCTCTCTGCTAGAACCCACTCCCCAACTGACTCAGCCCCATCGAAGTGAGCTCAGACTCCACCTCTGGAGGAAGCCTTCCCTGACTTCCCAGCCATCCCAGCTATGTTGCTGTTCAGTCGCTCAGACTTCTGGCTCTTTGAGAGCCCATGGACTGCAGCATGCCAGGCTTCCCTGTCCTTCACCATCTCCTGGAGTTTGCTCAAGCTCATGTCCATTGAGTCAGCGATGTTACCCAACCATCTCATCCTCTGTTGCCCGCTTCTCCTCCTATCCTCAACCTTCCCAGCATCAGGGTCTTTTCCAATGAGTCGGCTCTTCACATCAGATGGTCAAATATTGGAACTTCAGTATCAGTCCTTCCAATTAATATTCAGGGTTGATTTCCTTTAGGATGGACTGTTTTGATCTTGTTGTCCAAGGGACTCTCAAGAGTCTTCTCCAGCACAATGCAAAAGCATCAGTTCTTTGGCGCTCAGTCTTCTTTACTGTCCAGCTCTCACATCCATACATGACTACTGGAAAAGCCAGTTTTGACTATATGGACCTTTGCTGGCAGAGGGATGTCTTTGCTTTTTAATGCACTGCCTAGTTTTGTCATAGCTTTTCTTCCAAGGAGCAGGCGTCTTTTAATTTCATGGCTGCAGTCACCATCTGCAATGATTTTGGAGCCCAAGAAAATAAAATCTGTCACTGTTTCCACTTTTTCTCCTTCTAACTGCCATGAAGTGATGGGACTGGATGCCATGATTATAGTTTCTTGAATGTTGAATTTTAAGCCAGGTTTTTCACTCTCCTCTTTCACCCTCATCAAGAGGCTCTTTAGTTCCTCTTCACTTTCTGCCACTGGAGTGGTATCCCAATTATATGTTCTCAAAATATCCAGTGCCTTCTCTATCAAGTCACTTACTAAAAATGTGTCTAAATACTTACTTATAAAAGTATTTGTTTAATTCTTATCTCCTTCTTCAGGCTTTAAGCTTCTATCCTGTTGCTTTTTTTTCCTCTCACAGTTTTATCTATGGTTCCTGCATATCAGAAGTTCCCAGTACATATGTGAATAAACAAACTAATTTCTCTATCCCCCAGGGACCCCTCTAGGGTCCAGGTGCATGCTAATTATTATTTGTAAAGTAACTTTTTCTTTTATCTCTCAGGGTCGAAATGAGTTCCTGACACAGAATGAGTGGTCAGCAAATTCAGTATTTGTTGCTTGAATGAATGAATGAGAAGTTCAGGAATCCTTGCATAAATGAACTGTCCCATTCCTTTGCAATAGAAGCTATTCAGCACCATTTATTTTTCAGACTAAAGGGGCAACTACAAGTGTGTACACAAAAAAATGTTCTGAGCATGATGACAACCGTTCTTTTCATTTACCAAACATTTTTCAAGCCTGCTCTCTCACCTTACTCTTTCAGTAATGTTGGTGTTGGGTGATAGAAACTTCTAGAAATGGGCGAGGAAGTTCACGGAGAGAATCCGACCTGCCACGGATAACACGGTGGGTGAGGAGCCAACCAGGTGCCAGGCTACTGCACAGGGTGAGGACAGAGGCTGAGAAGCTGCCAGGACAGGGAAGCAAACAAGCCCTCTGGACTCCTGGGGGCCAGAGCTGGATGGGGAGCGACAGAATGCACCCTGATTACAATCTAAGGGGGATTCTTCTGCTGAAAGGGTGTTGATTGGATTGTGCCGAAATGCCAGAGTCTGT
Source organism: Cephalophus harveyi (assembly GCA_006410635.1). Lineage (NCBI taxonomy): Eukaryota > Metazoa > Chordata > Mammalia > Artiodactyla > Bovidae > Cephalophus > Cephalophus harveyi. The sequence continues at coordinate 84,477 of SJYT01012898.1, forward strand.
GGGCAATCAAACACCCTCTGGCTACCTCTGAGCAGGTGGAATTGGAAATTTGGAGGCAGAGGCTAGCCTGCTGTTGGGGGACAGGCTGGGGGACACAGAGGCAGCTCCGCTTCAGGCTACAGCTAAACTGGTGGCTGACAGATTTACCCATTCAGAGCTCTGCTCAAAAAGCATTCTCCCCCCAAACCAGAACAGGGGGGCAGTTTGTCCTAGGGCTTAGGGGGCAGCGGAGTAATAGAAAAAACCCTTGCAACCGCAGAGTATGCGATAGGTTACCAAGTGTTATAATTCCTAGTCTCATTAGATCATCCCCCAAATCCTACTCAAATCAGTGTTAGAATCTCCATTTTAAAGATGCACACACCTAGGTTAGGAGAGGGAAAATGTCATGCTCAAAGTTATCAAAGTAGCACTGAGGCAAGAACCCCAAGTCTGCCCTAGTCTCTCTCCAAGAACCCTGCAATCCTTCCCTGCAAGAGTCTCCAATGGGAAGTCAAAATCTCAAAATACTCAGAGGGGTTAGATTTTCCCAGGAAGATGATCACAAATCTGTTTCTTCCCAGATACCTACTATGTACCAGCAGGCACTCCATATGGGCCTATATGGATGAGACTATCATATCATATTTGATAGGTTGAAACTGAGCACTGTTCTGAGAGGTGAAGCCGCCTACTAAAAGCGGCACAGCGAGCAGTTAACAGACTAAGGTCTTTAGATTTCATTCTGAGAATAAGGAGCAACAGTGATGCAGAAAGTCAGCTCCTTTACCTTTACTCAAGAAATACAGTGGGACTGGCTCTAAAGTACAATGAAGCAGTGACACCATGTCTGTTCAAACTGATTTTCCATTTCAGTGGACCTCCATGTGACTGAGGTTGCTTAAAAAAATAAAAATAAAGTTGAAGAATGTCAAGAGTGGTTAGGAAAGGGGGGCATTTAGAGAAAAGATGAGAGAAGGTAAAAACTATCTCTTTATACCATCTCGGGAAAGATGAATGGAATTGAATATGAACTGAATATGAAGCATGTCCTGGTGGGGCTCGATTCTCATCAGGCAATGGGTCCAGAGCCCACAGAACTTTTAGGAACCACTAAAAAATGTGTTAACTTTAAACTAGAAGCAAAAATAATGTTTAGTTCAAAGGAGACATTTCAATCTATAGTGTTAATATCAACTTTATACAAACATCCCTGGTGGCTCAGACGGTAAAGCGTCTGTCTACAATGCGGGAGACCTGGGCTCGATCCCTGGGTCGGGAAGATCTCCTGGAGAAGGAAATGGCAATCCACTCCAGTACTATTGCCTGGAAAATCCCATAGACAGAGGAGCCAGGTAGGCTACAGTCCATGGGGTCGCAAAGTCGGACATGACTGAGCAACTTCACTTTCAACTTCACTTATACAAACATTAAGTGTAAAATTTGGAAAATAAATGATAATATATATTTTTAATGTTATAGAAGAATAGCCCACAAAGGCCAAAGTGCCTAGTCTCTCAAAAGTCATAAAGCTGCCCTGTATGCTGACTGTTATTACACAACCTTGGCCATTGAATGTGGAGCTAACCTGCCGCCCAAAGAGTCATGAAGAGGTGGACACTCTTTAGTGACTAAACAACAAACTGAGCTAACAAGGATCAGTGGGATTTGGGAAGAGTTTTCAGCTAGGTCCTGATAGACTCTTGCATGGAATTATCACAGGTAGAGCTGAGGTTCTGAGCATTACCAAGAGAATTGGAATTATGCTCCTGGGTGCATGCAGGCACGTCCCCTTTGGCTATGCCAACCAGAGAAGGATGAATTAGTTACCTTTCACTTTATTATTTTCTCCATTTCAAAAATCACACCTATTATAGGTCTGTAGAACCGAATGGGACTCTGGAGATTGGAATCGATACCTAATCTATGATTAAGCAGGTCTTTAATGCCTAACCCAAATCCTGACTATTCTAGCTACATGCTTTAATGTTGCTTTTTAAGTCTGAAAATCAACAAATGTTGTTTCCCTGGCATTGCTGCAAGGATTTCCTTCTAATGAGGTCCTTCCAGAAGTCCGAGTGTGTAACCTCTTGAATGAACAGAACACCTGAATGGCAGTAAGAAGACATGGACTGCACGAACAAATCCATCATACACTGCGTGATCTGGACAAGTCACTTCCCCTTCTGGGCCCTCGCTTCCTAGATCTGAAAAAGGAGAGTTACTGGCATATGTAAACTTGCAGGACCTTTTAACGCTGAATGTTTAGGATATTTCGGATGATCCTATCATATATCCACTTAAAGTCAGTGTTATGTGAGGATCTATCATGTTAGGTGTTTAAGAAGACTTCTATCCATTAATAGCTCACCTAGAAGTCAAGATACCCCTGTTAGTTTCTGCACAAGCAGTATCACTTCTAAGAATTTGCAGAGGGACAGTAAGGGTCAAGCAGATTAGGTAATATACACACACACACACACACACACACACACTCACACAGAGCAAGTCAGGGGCAATGCCAGGTCCAAGCCCTTGGGGCAGTACAGGGGTGGGGGCAAGGCTATACACCCTGCTTGAGTTGTCACATTACAAATACCTCCATCCTGGAGTCAGAAACTCTCCTTCTGGGCATGACAAGCTGAATGAGAAATTCCATTTCCTTTCCAGAGAAGGGGGCCAACATTAAAACGGGGGCGATTGTCTTACGTCACCCTGGGCACCACTTCTAATCACAACCTTGCAGACCACCGGCCTCCTGCGGCACTGATATGGAGTGTGGAAATTGTCACGTAATTCACGACAGGCAGTGCCTGAAAGTGACTTTTCAGCATCTGCTCTCTAGTAGTCCCAAGAGCAGGGGAATGAAGAAAGCTCCGGTGGCTGCTGGAGAAACGTAATCTCCTCCAGTTGCATCCAACAGCCTCCCCTTAAACTCCTCAAACAGATCCCTTTCCCCCGTTTCCCTCATCCCATCATGCCTCTCTCTACCCCGGATGTTGAAACTCTATTCAAAACGTCCCTTCGTAAGTCCCACTGTGCTCTAAGAACCTGCCTATCCCAACTCACTCCCCGCTGCCCCATCTGTGAATTGGGAGGAGTTAAGTATGGCTTGGCTTCACCCCAAACACAGTTACTCTATGGGTACACCCAGGCTGTTCTCTGATGTCTGCCATAGCTCTTTTTTCCCATGCAACACACGGCACAGATTCAGGGATAAACACAGGCTAATGTATCACTGAAATCAATGTAATATAATGTAATCACTCTCATATTGTGGACCCTGTGGTTACTGTCCCAGCTCTTGCCCTTAGTCCAGCCCCTTCCTGCCACTGGAGCTTCAGATTCACCATCTGTAAAATCGGAGGAAGGTACTTAAACCTTGATGAGCTGTTTTGAGAAAGAAAGCAAAATATGGTTGCAGGCAATGATATGCAATATATATGCCAGGAATAATTATTACTGTGACTCCAAAAGAAACAACCAGTGTGCTAAGGAAGGTAACGAAATAAAGTTGATATTCCTTTTTCTGTTATTCAAGAAAGGCAAACACTTTCTTTGAGGTTTACCTATTATATGGTGAGATAAGGGTTGAGTTATTCAACTATGAATTAAAAGATACCATTACACACAAATGCACCCTTCGAGGTTCCAGATTAGAATGCCATCAAAATGCCATACAAAGAATTAGCCTATATATCTAAACTTTGTTGAATCACATGGTTCTTAAAAGCTTTGGGTCCCTGTCTGAAGAGTGGGGGTCCTTTAGTTAATAGCCAGCACAGCATTAGTATAGAGTCAGTATTTGTGAAATTACTGCATGGTTATTTAACAAGAACTTCCCTGGTGGCTCAGAGGTTAAAGCGTCTGCCTGCAATGCAGGAGACCTGGGTTCGATCCCTGGTCTGGGGAAGATCCCCTGGAGAAGGAAATGGTAACCCACTCCAGTATTCTTGCCTGGAGAATCCCATGGATGGAGAAGTCTGGTAGGCTACAGTCCACGGGGTCGCAAAGAGTCAGACACGACTGAGCGACTCTCTTTCTTTCAGTCTGCAGCACAGATTTGAGCTGGGCTCTCTGATGATAATAACATAAGCTGAGGAAAGAAGACTTAGGCTAGGAACTTAGATCCTAGCCTATCAGAGGCAGAAGAGGAGTGACCTCAGGGATTACGGATTCCATTCTGACCTGGCCGCTTTGTCCGGATATGAGCATATATAAGTGACTTCACTGCTCTGAGCATCAGTTTCCCTGAAGTCAGGAGGGAGGGATATGATGGCTACATAAACCAAGGGCAACTTGATAAAGAACAAAATACAGAAGCAGGAGTTAGAAAGTCAAATAAGGGTGGACAGCAGCTTTTCTCGGCAGGGAACAAGAGAAAGTGGATGCAAGCCCATTGGCTCTGGCCAGTTGCTAACCATGAAGCAGTAAAAAAAATTGAAGAATGTCTTTATGACTCATTGACTCTCAGGGCATGTGGGGAGCTGTCCAGCACTCAGAGATCCTTGGATTACACTCTGAGGTTAGGACCATATTCATTTCATCTTTCATGTATCTGTCAAACATTTATAGAGTATGTCTGGCCCTGTGCTAAGCATGCTTACTGGAAAAAAAAAAAAAAGTAATCCTGGCTCTTACAGAGCTTCCAGTCTAGTAGGTAAGAGAATTAAACAATCTAAGAGAACTGAAGCATAACATAGAAATCAGGAGTCCAGGGAACATGGGAATATACAACAGGGGACACCTAACCTAGCTGGTTGTCTGAGTGCTTTCCCCATTTGAGATATTGTCTAAGTTAGAATTGAAGGATGACTCGAAGGTTGTCAGTTAAAGAGCAGAAACTACACCAGAGGAAGGGGAAGGCAAGGCTGCTGGAGACACAGAGGTAAATAAGACATGATTCCTGCCCTCACAGCGCTGCCAGTCTAGTGGACAGAGTACAGCCTGAGCTGTACAGACAACTAGAACCACACGGACTTCCTTCCCACTCTACGATTCTGCATCCACCTACGGTGGGCCAGGTATGGTGCAGTGACAGCAAGACCAAGCATCCAACCTGATTTCAAGGCTTGGCCCCCTTGGCAGTCCTGTGTGTGACCATGAACGGTGCCCTTCCCTCTCCAGCCTTGCTCCCCCACCTGTAAAAGAAGAGGCTATCCCAGGCCATCGTGTATACCTTTCTGCACTGAAAAGTCTATGCTCCAGGATGACTTAGCAGGTCTCAGGATTCACTTTGTACTTCTCATGGAATCACATTTTTGTTTTTTCCTTCTCTTTCTTCCACATTATGGCCCTTTATGTGGAATGGGTGACATTATTTATTTCTCTTATCCTCAGGACTTAAATCCCTGAATTATTCTAAATCTTGCCCATGCCTGACACCACAAATAAATTCTCCATCCCAGGGGCATGGAGATAAATGAGGGCTGCCACTCCTGTGACCTCCATCAGGGATCTGGCTCTACCACTGACCCAGGGAAAATATGGTCCCAAGTCAGGCTGGGGGAAAGGAGGACACACGCACACACACACAAAGAAAGGCATTTAAAGGTGGGCATTTGTAAAAAGACAAAAGAAACAGCTTCCCTCTGGATGCATCTCAAAGACTCCCATCAAACTGAGGGGACTGAATTTTGGATCTTTGCTTCTCATTCTCAAAAGGAAGGAGCCAGCCAAGCCAGGCAGAGCAGGAACTCCCAAACCTGGGGCCACACAGTGCTGACTTGGAGCTCTGCCCCATTTAGATCTGTGTGATCCCAGGCAGCGATTGCATTTGCTCTGAGACCTGGTTTCCCCAGCTGGGAAGTGAAGCCACTATCATTTCCTCAAGGAATCGCTATAAGGATAAACAAAGCTGCGTAATGAAGAGTAGCTAAAGCTCAAGCAAGGTGGAGCTCCACGGAAAGCGGGCAGGAACTGCCTGTGGCTCCTCACACGGGGACTTCCCCAACCCTCAAGCAGAGAAGGGACAGCTCCGTCCAGTTCACACACAGGAATACACTCAGCATGGAGTGTCAATTTTAGCTCCACCCATCTTTAGGACTCTGAACCCTCTGAGCTGCATCTCCTCATCTGTAAAAAGTAGTACCTACTGAAGGTTGTTTTGAGATGAAAGAAGATCCTGTGTATCAAGAATGGCACCTGGCCCTTGACGTGTGCATAGTAAATGATGCTAGCAAAAATGCAGGATTTCACTGGCTTCTACATGATCCCTATCTGCTGGATATCCTCTGTGCGCTCTGCCCCGTGCCCAAACCATCTTCTGTGATGCCCTTTGCTCCAGGAGGCTGATTCATCTCCAGATCATATCTCCCAGGTTCTCTTGCCTTCAGCTTCCAGGTGGGTTCTGCTCAGGAGATCAGCAGGTAAGAGGGGGCAGGCTATTTACCACCTGTCTCCCTCCCTGTTGAACTGTGCTCCCAAGAGTGACTGGGGTTACTCTCTGCTACTCCCTATAAGCAGGCCCTCTTCCTCGCATCAGTGTTCCTTCCTTCTGACTCCTTTGGGGTGGCAAGAGCTTCCCTTTTGAAATGAGGAGGCTGGCTCCTATTTTTGATGTTTAATTGCAGTTTTTGAGCCACGCCTCTCATTCTGCCCTCTGTGCTCTGTATCTGGACAAGCTGGTAAGAACGCCTATATGCTCCCTCCTTTCGGCACTGGCTGCAGATTCAAACACTGCAAGGCTATGCCCATGCCTGGGAATTCTCACGCCAGCCCTGCCCTTGAACCATAATCAAAACCCAAGCTACAGGACTTCCCTGCAGGTCCAGTGATTAAGCCTTTGCCTTCCAATGCAGTGGGTGTGGGTTCAATCCTTAGTCAAGGATCCAAGATCCCACATGTCTCATGTTCAAAAATCCAAAACATAAAACAGAAGCTGTGTTGTAACAAAATTCAATAAAGACATTAAAAATAGTCCACACCAAAACAAAAATCTTAAAAAAAAAAAAAAAAAAACAACAACTAGCCAGTTTTATATGGTTACCCAAGGGGACAAGTGGGGGAAAGGGATGCATTGGGAGTTGGAGATTGGCATGTATACACTATTATATTTAAAACATATAACCAACAAGGACCAACTGTATAGCACAGGGAACTCTGGTAAAATATTCTGCAATAACCTAAATGGGAAGAAAATCTGGAAAAGAATAGATACATGTATAACTGACTCACTTTGCTGCATACCTGAAACTAACACAATATTAAAAATTGACTCTGTGCTTAGTCACTCAACTGTGTCTGACTCTTTGAGATTCCACAGACCACAGCCCACCAGTTTCCTTGGTCCATGGGGATTCTGCAGGCAAGAATACTAGAGTGAGTTCCCATGCCCTACTCCAGGGGATCTTCCCAACCCAGGGATCGAATCCAGGTCTCGCATTGCAGGCGGATTCTTTACCATCTGAGCCACCAGGGAAGCCCCAAATTGACTAGGCAAATATAAAATAAAATTTTTAAAAGAGAAAAAATTTTATTAAAAAATAAATTTTAAAAATTTAAGAAAATAATGGACTTAAAAAAAAATGCCAATCCTTTTTACTGGCTCTCAAGCCATTTGGACCTATTAAGGGGCCTTTCTGGCTCACCACAAAGAATTCAATTATGTGAATAATCAAGAGAGAGAGCGGTGGGGTGGGGGGGGGAGAGAGAGAGAGAGAGAGAGTGTGTGTGTGTGTGTGTGTGTGTGTGTGTGTGTGTGCCACCATCAGTCCTCCACCAAAGCTGGGTGGGAATTCCTCTTGCTTTTGCAGGTCTACAATGCCTCAGGACCCCTGGAACACCCTCCATGAAACTCTCTACCTCTTCTGAGTATTTTCAGAAAAGAGCTGTCTGCTTTGTGCCAGGACCCTGACTGATGTAACACTGAAGGTCCAGGAGCTTGTTCACTCATCAAGCATCTATTCATCACCTACTTGGACAAGTTACACTGGGTCTGAGGGGAACGAGTATGGGAGGTTAGCTTTACAGCATGAAAAAATAAATGGTTACTTTATGCCCATTATCTTATTTCATTCTCTCCACAGCCCTGCAATATTGGCATCCTCACTGTTGTTTTATAAGTAACTGAAACACCAAAGAAATAAGAAAATTGGTCAAGGTAGCATAGTTTTTTCATGGTGAAGGGGAGACAAGAATCTAGGATTGACTCCACTCCAACCCTCTTCTTTGCACAGACAAGGCACAGAGGACGGCAAGAACGTGGCAGGAGACACATGCAGAGCGTGCTCTGAAAGGTAAGCAAATAGAGGGGCCTTTCTGAGTATATTTGAGGGCCTTAGAGAAGGCCCAAGTGCCAGGCCTGCACATAAGAGCAGCATCTGGACATATGACATGAAGAAGAGTGGAAAAAGCACAGCGCTATCTGAAGAGGATGACTTAACGCTACTGGGGACACAGGTGGTGATGCGGGCCGGGGATGCTGCGGACGGGCAGGGCACTATGCTAAATGAATGCAACTATGAGCCAAGCCACGGAGGGCCACCCAAGAGGGACAGGTCATGCTGGGGAGGTCTGACGAAACGTGGCCCACTGGAGAAGTCAATGGCAAACCACTTCAGTATTCTTGCCTTGAGAACCCCATGAACAGTATGAAAAGGCAAAAAGATATCACACTGAAAGAGGAACTCCCCAGGCCGATAGGTGCCCAATATGCTACTGGAGATCAGTGGAGAAATAACTCCAGAAAGAATGAAGAGACGGAGCCAAAGCGAAAACAACACCCAGCTGTGGATGTGACTGGTGATGGAAGTCAAGTCCAACGCTGTAAAGAACAATACTGCATAGGAATCTGGAATGTTCGGTCTATGCCTCAAGGTAAATTGCAAGAGGTCAAACAGGAGATGGCATGAGCTACCATCGACATTTTAGGAACTAGTGAACCAAAATGGACTGGAATGGATGAATTTAACTCAGATGACCATTTTTCCAGTGGTCATGTATGGATGTGAGAGTTGGACTGTGAAGAAAGCTGAACAACAAAGAAGTGATGCTTTTGAACTGTGGTGTTGGAGAAGACTCTTGAGAGTCCCTTGGAGTGCAGGGAGATCCAACCAGTCCATCCTAAAGGAAATAAGTCGTGAATATTCATTGGAAGGACTGATGCTGAAGCTGAAACTCCAATACTTTGGCCACCTGATGCGAAGAGCTGACTCACTGGAAAAGATCTTGATGCTGGAAGAGATTGAAAGTGAGAGGAGAAGGGGACGACAGAGGGGGAGATGGTTGGATGGCATCACCGACTCAATGGACATGAGTTTGAGCAAGCTCTGGGAGTTGGTAATGGACAGGGAGGCCTGGCGTGCTGCAGTCCATGGGGTGGCAGAGTTGGAGAGGACTGAGCAACTGACCTGAACTGAACTGATGCTAAATGAAATGCCAGACAGAGAATAACAAATACTGTATGATATCCCTAATAAGTGATATTATTTGAATAACATAGTATCATAGTATTTGAATAACAAATACTTTATGATATCCCTAAAAAAATACAACAAACTAGAGAATTTAAAAAAAGAAGCAAACTTTTATATTTATAAAGAAAAACTAGAGCTTCCCAGTGGGGAGAGGGCAATGGGGAGGGGCAATACATGGGCGGCGGGGAAAAAGCATAATAGGATTAAACAAAATCTCATGTGAAGCTTCTGAAAATTGTAAAGCACTATAGGATTTAAAGAGTCTTCCATTCAATAATATACATGTATAATTTTAAAATAAATTTATATAAATAGACACACACATACATACACACACACACACACACACATAAAACCACAGCAACCAAAAATTCATCCCCAAGGGCTCATTTTGCAGGCCACAGGGCACAGTTTGCAGACTCCTGTCTGGTATTACAGATGGGAGGTTAAATCAAGAAACAGGTTAGGTGGGTCTTTCTTTCCGTGAGCAGAGAAAAACACGAACCTTTCGAACTTGTCTGAATTCTCTGACAAGTTTAATCAAGTACTGAATAAAAGGCAGGATGATTTACTTAGTTTTTCCAAATGCCACTGATGAGGTACCTCCTGCAAGACTACAGACGAAGAAAAACAGCTGGGGGATGGGGTATAAGATGTGGTTGCAGAAGAGACAACAGTGAAGCCTCAGGGAGTGAAGGTGTGGGAGCTTCGAAGAAGCAAAAAAAATGCTAATTGAGGAAGCGCAAGAAAACCACCCTAGACTAATAGATGTGGCTGGGCTCAAACTTGGACTGCAAGGTGTTTCAGGAACTCTGAGCCCCAACACTGCAGCATCAAGGACTCTGTCGAGAGGCTCAAAAAATAAGAAACCCAGCACTGCTGGACTCTCCCCGCCTCGGTCACGACACTGCTCCTGGACCAGCTGACATTACTTACAGCATATTTCAAAGTAACAACCCCAAACCTCAGGGACTTAAAGGATCAAGGTGGGTGTTCCACTCAGGCTAGATGTCCATCCCAGGTCGGCAGAGGGCCTTGCCTCACTAGTCTCTCAATGACCCAGGCAGAGAGGGCGGCCACCATGTCAAATGCTGACCGTGTCCACGTGAGGAGGAAAGAGAGAATTCTGGAGGGTCTTTCCCTGACAGGTAAACTCTCTGACCCATGAAGGCATATATTACTTCAGCTCACAATTTAGCTATTGGAGACATCCAGAGAGTAGTAAGCCAGCATGTGCAGGCCAAGCATGAACCCAGAAAGGAGAGGCATCAGAAAGGCTCGACAAAGCAGCACTCACAGTTTGGCCAACAGAACCTCCAGGGAAGCCTGCCATGTGCCGATGATGTGGGAGGCTGGGAGGCCTCCGAGCTTTCTAGCAAAGAGAGGAGGCAGCTGGGAGCCACGGCGGAAGGCACCAGCCGGGGAGGTGAAGGTACCCCCTGCCTGCCGTGTGTATGCCATGTTCTCTGAGCTCCTTCTCAGCGCTTTCCCAGCAGTCACCTCAGCAGGATGCGACAAGTCAACACAGCACCCTGCTTGCTCTGTGTTCCCGACACGATACATAACTTAGCCCACGTTCCGCAGTTATCCCAGGCCTCTGCTCATTTCCCCTTTAAACTCCTTGAGGGTAGAGGCCCTAACTCATCTTGCAAAACCTAGCCTACTTCTTTCCACCCTGGAGGCGCTCACGGTATGTTTATTTAATAAATGAACTGATTAAAATTTCCAAAAATGATGACTTCCAAGTCTCAGCCCAGCCAACTGTGAGGATATTCCAGTGAAGGTATACAACAATAGCGATGATGTCAGTGATCAGCAAATAATATAAATATAAGAAAATAACATTTATAGAACTCTAATTTACAAATCCTTTCCATCTTTGCTCTCTCTTGATGTTCTCATTCACCTTGAGTGGAAAGCAGAGCAAAAATTGTCATCAGTATCTTAAAAATGAGGAAATTGAGGCTCCCAAGAGGTTAACAGGACTTTCCCCAAGGTCATCTAGCTAGTTAAACTGGAGCTGGGCATTTTTGGCCCATGATCTTTCCATAGGAATTTTTCTCCTCTCCCTAACTCCTCCCATAACAAAGGAAAAAGCCCTTATTGTAAGAGGTAGACCCAGTTTTCCCCTGCATCTTGCAGGTTAGACACCTGAGCAATCCTCTTGACCTTGCCCTTGATCTTGGGGTCTGAACTCCCCATCCCCCACCATAGCCACCCACATCACCTTCCTGCTCCAGGAACACCAGCTCTCAGGGAACACCTGCTCTGAACTACAAATAGCATCAACTACACCTTTTTTCAGTGAGTTCTGCAATTAGCGGGGACATCATCAGAGTGGAATGAAAGCTCAGACTTACAGAGTTTTCACTACTTTTCCATTTGTATGTTTTAGAGCAACAATGATAAACACAAACCATCTACAATAAGAAGAAGTCATATTACTGTATGGGTTTCTTGGGATAATTTGCTGTAATAGTGCTTTCAATGAAGCAGGGCCAGTCACTCATCTCACAGTGAAGAGCATGAGGTCTGTAGAGAGTAAGTGATGGGAAAGGCAGTTGAGTGACTGTGAGCCAGTGCCCTGGGAGTCAACTTGATCTGGTTCCAGAGTTGATTCTGCCACTTACAATCCCTGGGACCTTCTGCTCCTCACTGACACCTCTAGGCCTCTAACCCTCTCTCCGCGAAGGAGGGACACTTTGCTGATCCTCTTAGGGTCAATGTAAAGATAAACAAGAGGATGCATATGAAGCTCTTGCCACAGTCCTGCTCAGGATAAGCCCTGAGAGCATGAATTATTCCCTGGTGTCTGCCTTCCTTCTAGACGGGAGGCTCCTGAAGGCTGAAGTCCTTTCTGCTCATTCGCAGCTGATTCCCCAGAAGGTAACACAGTGCCTGGGCTATGGTCACCGCTTATCGACTCTTGCAATTATTATGGGACTTGAGTTCGCATAGACATTTATCTGCAATCACTGAGACTCTTGCTTCTCAGATATATAGAGCTTGGCTAACTCTCACCTGATGTTATTTTTAGGTTCAGTTAGAATCATGGAAACCTTGAGGAAGAAAGGACCTTAAGCCAGCCTCATCCATCTGCAAAAGTCATCTCTGCAAGGCCCTGTTTTCCCTTCTTACAATGAGTTCTGTACCATAACCCTCGACACAGCACGCAGTACGTAACAAACAAGTTCCAGATGTAATTCTTCAGCTTCTTACTTGCTAAAGAGATAGCAACCTAACCACAGGAAAAATCAAGGAGGTTCCAGGGTCTTTCCTGTAGATAACCATCTGGACATGGACATGACTTAAGCAGCAAGTTAGGGACCAGGGATTCACAAAAGTAGTGTGATATTTATGAAATGACTCTTCATTGACTTTGGAAGAGAATAATCATTGACAAGAATAAATGTGAGAGATTTAGAACTCTTATCAAAAAGGGGCATGGGGATATAGACCATGAGCACATGAACACACATGCAGACACACACACACACATTCACAATTATGAATATCACACCCAATACAAACTAAAGGAGGCATCCACTGACACAGAAAACAAGGGTCATAGGAGTTTTTGGTTTTGTTTTTTTTAAGCTGCTATAGATAACCACTGGAATCAAGATTGCTGGGAGAAATATCAATAACCTCAGGTATGCAGATGACACCACCCTTATGGCAGAAAGTGAAGAAGAACTAAACAGTCTCTTGATGAAAGTAAAAGAGGAGAGTGAAAAAGTTGCCTTCAAACTCAACATTCAGAAAACTAAGATCTTGGCATCTGGTTCTATCACTTCATGGCAAAGAGATGGGGAAACAATGGAAATGGTGAGAGACTTTATTTTTTGGGTCTCCAAAATCACTGCAGAGAGTGACTACAGCCATGAAATTAAAAGACAATTGCTCCTAGGAAGAAAAGCTATGACCAACCTAGACAGCATATTAAAGAGCAGAGACATTACTTTGCCAACAAATGTCTGTCGTCTAGTCAAAGGTGTGGTTTTCCCACTAGTTATGTATGGATGTGAGAGCTGGACTATAAAGAAAGCTGAGCGCCAAAGAATTGATGCTTTTGAACTATGGTGTTGGAGAAGACTCTTGAGAGTCCCTTGGACTGCAAGGAGATCAAACCAGTCAATCCTAAAGGAAATCAGTCTTGAATATTCATTGCAAGGACTGATGCTGAAGCTCCAATACTCTGGCCACCTGATGTGAAGAACTGACTCATTGGAAAAGACCTGGGTGCTGGGAAAGATTGAAGGTGGGAGGAGAAGGGGATGACAGAGGATGAGATGGTTGGATGGCACCACCACCATGATGGACAGGAGTTTGAGTAAGCTCCGGGAGTTGGTGATGGACAGGGAAGCCTGGCAAGTTGCAGTCCATGGGGTCACACAGAGTCGGACACAACTGAGTCACTGAACTGAACTGAGAGATAACTAACAGACTAAATAATGAAATAATGACCTTTTTTAATCTGGTGGGGAGAACTGCCAGAGGAGATTCTCATACATGGTTTCCATTATGGAGCTTGTACCTCATTCCATAGTTTTTAGGCTAGACTAATCCCATATGTTTTGGAAGGGAAAGCATATGATTGTATCTTCCTTCTCAGTTTTCCCAATGTGTAACAGATAATGTTTTCAGACAATCACTGGGTTAAGGGCACAGCTGGGTGGGAGATAGTACCCTAACTCTGTATTTTTTTAAACTTTTTATTTTATATTGTAAAGCAGCCGATCTTAACCCTATATCAAAAGAGAAAGTAAACAGCTCTCTTTTGTCAACACTAATCCACAGAACTGCACGGCTCCCCAGGGACAATCATGATTGTCATGTGCTGTTTAAAAGCTCTGATTTGAAAAACTTGTACATAAAAATAACACACATTTTTAACATGTTAGTTTATAAGTATAAAATCCCATTATCACAAAGCCACAGTCAGCCAAGTCTCCAAGGATTACTGTACATTTAGCACAGGAGGAAGCCTAATCATTTGTAGGCTTAAGAAATGCCCCAGACCTTGATTGCAGGTGTTGACCCAGAATAGTCCTGGCTGAACTTAGGTCAAGTAAAATTGGGCAAATCTATATAAATCATCGTTTACTTAGGAGAAACTAAAGTGCTGTTAATGAAGACAGAAAATCTTACAATAAACGCTGGGTAATACTTGCCAACAAAAGCACAAGCCAGCTTGGATTAATGAATTCTCTAAGTGTTCTTCCCTGCCATGGCTCTTTGTTAAAACTGGAAGAGTGCTATTCAAACGTAAAGTTCTTCTTCTTGTTGTTAATATTATTTTCTTTTTCCAGGCACCAGTGATCCTGATTGCTCTCGGACTCTCTTGGGAAATGAGTCTGTATGTAACGTGATTATAATGATTCATTATATTTGTGTAGGGTTTTACAGCTTGGAAAGCAGTTTCCCATCCATTATTAATATTATCATTATTAATAATAATAGCTACCATTTATCGTGAGCTTTTTAGGGGCCAGGCACTGTTTAGTGAACAGTAAACACAGTATCTCTAATCCTTACAATAACCCTGAATGGAGCTTGTAACATTGGTTCTACCTGGGAGGAAACCAGGGCCCCTAAAAGTTAAATAACCAGCCTAAGATGACATTGCTTATAAGTGGTGAGGGTGAGTGTGTTAGTCGCTCAGGCGTGTCCAACTCTCTGCAAACTCACGGACTAGGGTAGAGACAAGAATGGAACTCCTGCATGCCTGACCCCGGATTCAGGCCCTTTTCACTCTAAATATGGCATTGCGTGTGACCTGAAAGTTGTTGTTTAGTTGTTCAGTTGTGCCCAACTTTTGTGACCCCATGGACTGCAGCCCGCCAGGCTCCTCTGTCCATGGGATTCCCCAGGCAAGAGTGCTGGAGCGGGTTGCCATTTCCTCCTTCAGGGGAACTTCCTGACCCAGGACTCGAACCCTCGACTCCTGCATTGGCAGGCGAACTGTTTACCACCGAGCCACCTGGGAAGCCTGACCAAGGTTACCTGTGAACTATTCTCTCTCATCCTTTCAGACTGAACACTCCCGGCGGGCAGGACACGCATCCTGTTTGAAGTCCTAACACATTACCAAGCATATAACCTGGAATACTGTCTACACGCGACGACTAGCTGCCGAAAGAATGAGCGAATAAAAGAGCGAGTGAGGGAACTCTTCCACCTCTTCAGAGGCAAGGAGATGACTCGACAGGCTCGCGGTTAACAAACAGGGATGCTGAAACTCCCAGGGGTGAAGCGACAGCCCCCGAGGGCACTGAGCCGTGCGGCGCTCGGAGCCAGGGTCCCATCCTCACCCCCGTGACTCTCGGGGTTCCCGGCCACCCGCAGGCCCGGGCTGCCCTCTTACTGCACAGAAGCAGGGGCTTATGCTGGAGCGTGGCGTGGGAGAAGGGAGCTGCAGGCCAGACCCGCGCTCAGGTGGTCTGCCCGCCCTCCCGCCAGGCCCCCACCCTGCGCTCAGCCAAGACCGGAGGCCCCCGAGCGATCGTGGACGTAGACACGGAGGCTCCTGCTTGGGGGTGGATGAGGATGTGGAGGGCAGTAGATGGAGAGCGGACAGTTCAGGCAGCCAAATTCAATTTGAGGGAATGTGGTTCAGTGCTTTCCATTAGCAACACTCTTAAGAAAAACAGAATTCCCAGGACTCAAGAAAAAAGGAAGGTGGGGAAACCTTTTCATCCTGTGCAGTCAATGGAAAGCAAATCAATCATACTCTGCTCTCTCCCTGGGCCCAGCAATGCCCCAGTGAGCACCAAAGGCCCAGGGTCCCTGAGCCGCAGGCCACCCCTGAGGGTGGTGGAGAGAGAAACAAGGATCAGGACAAGAAACAGAGCCACAAATTAAAACAAATAAATTAATTTTAAAAAAAGAAGTGCAAACACAAAGAGGCCTCAAAATTTGTAAGACTGGAAAAAAGAAAGCCTGCTGAGAACATCATTTAAGAAAAAAAGAATGAAAGAGAGCTGCAAATTAAAATAAATAAATTAATTTTTTAAAAAGAAGTGTAAACACAAAGAGGTCTCAAAACTAGTAAGGCTAAAAAAAATAAATAAAAGCCTGCTGAGAACACCATTAAAAAAAAGAAAAAGAAACAGAGACACAAAAGGCCCAGGCCAAGTTTCGTCATCCGAAGAAACCTCTACAGTTCAGAAAACATTTCAACTACATTTGGTCACTTGATTCTTACAAAAACCTTACGAAGCAGGTGCTACTGGAATTCCTATTTTATAAACAAGAAACGGAACGAGAATGAGGAAGCGACAGGCTCAATGTCAAACAACTGAGAAAACGGCTGGAATTTGAACCCAGGCCCCTTGAGCCCCATAGGCCAAACTTAAATTCTACATTAGCAAATGGCCCTCACACCCCAAGAGAACGCCAAGATTAAATCCAGCCGAACATATCCCTCACACCCAACTGGGAGTCTGCTATCCCAACACAAGGGCATCCCAATGTAGAAACGGAAAGAGCCAATCGTTGCCGTTTGATCGCTAAGTCACGTCCAACTCTTTGCAACCCAGGGACTGCAGCATACCAGGCTCCCCTGTTTTCCACTGTCGCTTGGACTTTACTCAAGTTCATGTCCATTGAGCTGGTGATGCCTACATATTTTATATATATATATATATATATACATGCCAACATGGCAACATCACACCCTGCCTCACCTCCCCCACCCAAGCAAACCTTGAACAAAAACAGCAATGCTTTAAATCCCATAAAAGTGTCCTGTCACCTGCTGGCAGGAAGGCAGGGAACCATGTTCCCCTGGAGGACTGACTGAAAGGCAATGAAGCACAGTGGCTAAAAATGTGAACTCAGGAGCCAGATGATACGAACTTGAATCCCAGCTCACCCTTGATAGCTGTACGACAGTGAGCAAGACCTGTAAATTCCTTGTGCCCCAATTTCTTGATCTGGAAAACCAGCAAAGAAGTGTACCTCACCCAACAGGGTCGTTGTAAGGATTAATGAGATAATACCTGAAGCACTTATACAGCGTCTGGAAGATGGAAAGCATTTCATAAAATTTTGTTATTATCATCACTAGGTGTCAAAGCACTGATGGATCATAGGATGCAAAGTCGGGGCAGCCCTTGCAGACACAACTAGTCTAATTTTCTGATTCTGCAGAGGAGAAAACTGAGGTGGGGAAACAGGAAGCCTCTCCTCCCATCCCCGTACCAGAACACTCAGGGAACCAGCAACGGCTTCCTGTGCCAGATGGGGGACTTCTGCTGCAAATGCATGCCTTTCTCAAAGTCTCACATTCTCACCAGACTGTTCTCCGGCAAGGAGCCTCCCTTCTCGTGTTTGTGAGAGGTGGTGGGCTGGCCTTGGCTGAGCAGGCTTTTCAGGGAATCCTTAGTGGCACTTGGCAAAGCAGCTACTGATATTTCCAATGTCTTGTTGAACATCCTTGATCCAAGAGCTGCATGAGGCCAGGCTGCAGTTCCCAGGGCCCATGTGGGCACATTCACTTCCAGTCAATGCAATGACTCAAAGGCTTATTAGGTCTTTGGTGGATTAGCCTTGTGCCTGGCTTTCCTCTCTCTTTCAGATGCCCCTTGGTCATCTCATGGCTCATTGATTCTGTGCCCCAAAGGGTGAGGAAGGAGGGGGGAGCTTCTAACCACTGATCAAACACTGGTACTAGTTAGCAACCCTTACCAGGGCTTCCCGGGCAACGTCTTATCTGCGAACAACAACCCCATTCATATGGACCTTCGAGAGTTGAGGGATGTTTCCATAAACACAAGCTAGTATCCTGGAATCGGAAGGTGCAAATCCTTAGTGTCGCCACTTACTAGTTATGGAATGTAGGCAACTCTCTTTATCTCACTAAGCCTCAGTTTCTCCATCTGTAAACTGGGAAGAATAAATAACTTCCAAACATTGCAAGAAATGCATGTGCTGATAAACGCAAAACACACAGCACGAGGCCTGACAGAAAAATATTTGTAATGCTGCTGCTAAGTCGCTTCAGTCGTGTCCGACTCTGTGCGACCCCAGAGATGGCAGCCCACCAGGCTCTTCTGTCCCTGGGATTCTCCAGGCAAGAACACTGGAGTGGGTTGCCATTTCCTTCTCCAATGCATGAGAGTGAAAAGTGAAAGTGAAGTTGCTCAGTCGTGTCTGACTTCGCGATCCCATGGACTGCAGCCAACCAGGCTCCTCCATCCATGGGATTTTCCAAGCAAGAGTACTGGAGTGGGGTGCCATTCCCTTCTCCAAATATTTGTAATATGTTCTTGCTAATGTATGATCGCCGAGGAATGCTTGTTTATCTTGCCTTGCTATTCTTTGGAACTCTGCATTCAGATGCTTATATATCTTTCCTTTTCTCCTTTGCTTTCCGCTTCTCTTCTTTTCACAGCTATTTGTAAGGCCTCCCCAGACAGCCACTTTGTTATTTTGCATTTCTTTTCCATGGGGATGGTCTTGATCTCCGTCTCCTGTACAACGTCATGAACCTCCTTCCATAGTTCATCAGGCATTCTATCAATCAGATCTAGTCCCTTAAATTTATTTCTCACTTCCACTGTATAATCATAAGGGATTTGACTTAGGTCATACCTGAATGGTCTAGTGGTTTTCCCTACTTTCTTCAATTTCAGTCTGAATTTGGCAATAAGGAGTTCATGATCTGAGCCACAGTCAGCTCCTGGTCTTGTTTTTGCTGACTGTATAGAGCTTCTCCATTTTTGGCTGCAAAGAATATAATTAATCTGATTTTGGTGCTGACCATCTGGTGATGTCCATGTGTAGAGTCTTCTCTTGTGTTGTTGGAAGAGGATATTTGCTATGACCAGTACATTTTCTTGGCAAAACTCTATTATTCTTTGCCCTGCTTCATTCCGCATTCCAAGGCCAAATTTGCCTGTTACTCCAGGTGTTTCTTGAC
Source organism: Cephalophus harveyi (assembly GCA_006410635.1). NCBI lineage: Eukaryota > Metazoa > Chordata > Mammalia > Artiodactyla > Bovidae > Cephalophus > Cephalophus harveyi. Next base: position 103,797 of record SJYT01012898.1, read on the forward strand.
TTCCTACTTTTGCATTCCAGTCCCCTATATTGAAAACGACATCTTTTTGGAGTGTTAGTTCTAAAAGGTCTGGTAGGACTTCATAGAACCATTCAACTTTAGCTTCTTCAGCATTACTGGTTGGGGCATAGACTTGGATTACTGTGATACTGAATGGTTTGCCTTGGAAATGAACAGAGATCATTCTGTCATTTTTGAGATTGCATCCAAGTACTGCATTTCAGACTCTTTTGTTGACCATGATGGCTACTCCATTTTTTCTAAGGGATTCCTGCCCACAATAGTAGATGATCATCTGAGTTAAATTCACCCATTCCAGTCCATTTTAGTTTGCTGTTTCCTAGAATGTCGACGTTCTCTCTTGCCATCTCCTGTTTGACCACTTCCAATTTGCCTTGATTCAGGGACCTGACATTCCAGGTTCCTATGCAATATTGCTCTTTACAGCATCGGACCTTGCTTCTATCACCAGTCACATCCACAACTGGGTATTGTTTTTGCTTTGGCTCCATCCCTTCATTCTTTCTGGAGTTATTTCTCCACTGATCTCTAGTAGCATATTGGGCACCTACCTACATGGGGAGTTCCTCTTTCAGTATCCTATCATTTTGCCTTTTCATACTGTTCATGGGGTTCTCAAGGCAAGAATACTGAAGTGGTTTGCCATTCCCTTCTCCAGTGGACCACATCCTGTCAGA
>SJYT01012898.1:104934-122771 GCA_006410635.1 Cephalophus harveyi
AAGACTCTTGAGAGTCCCTTGGACTGCAAGGAGATCCAACCAGTCCATTCTGAAGGAGATCAACCCTGGGATTTCTTTGGAAGGAATGATGCTAAAGCTGAAACTCCAGTACTTTGGCCACCTCATGTGAAGAGTTGACTCATTGGAAAAGACCCTGATGCTGGGAGGGACTGGGGGCAGGAGGAGAAGGGGACGACAGAGGATGAGATGGCTGGATGGCATCACCGACTCCATGGACGTGAGTCTGAGTGAACTCCGGGAGTTGGTGATGGACAGGGAGGCCTGGTGTGCTGCAGTTCATGGGGTCACAAAGAGTCGGACACGACTGAGTGACTGAGCTGAACTGAAAGTGTGATCTAAATCCCAAAGTCCTGCAGCTCACCACTTCTTCCCTGATAACTTCTGACTGAGGTTGCCTGCCTGAAGGAATACCTTGCAAATTTATCCAGCAGGTTCCTGTTTGCAAGCACACTGGAAGGAATAAGTATAAAGTGAAAAATTGAAAGTGGAGCCAGATTCCCACTCAATTCCCATGGTTATAACACTTCAAAGTTGTAGCATTACATCTGGTGAAAAACTCAGTTGCTCAGTAGTGTCAGACTCTTTGCAACCCCAGGAACTGTAGCCCACCAGGCTCCTCTGTTCATGGAATTCTCCAGGCAAGAATACTAGAGTGGGTAGCCATTCTCTCCTCCAGGAGATCTTCCCAAGGTAGGGATCGAACACTAGTCTCCTGCATTGTGGCTGGTAGGCCACTGAATTTCTCTGAGACTCCGTTTTCTCATTTCTCCATTGGAGATGATGGTATCCCCTGATTTACACCTCAAGGTCAATGTGGGAAAAGGCGGGTATATCCATTTCTGCTGTGTCAATAGCACTGTTATTATTATTGGAAGAGCATTTTCATGATTATTGTGTGCTATGCGTGAGCCATGTATTTAAAAATTTACTGGGCTTTAGGCACAAATGGAAAAGTTACTGTTAGTCTTTCCATTTAACTACATCTCATAAAGAACCTGGTTAAAATCTCACCTCTATAGTTTTCTCTGATGCCCACTTTCTGTTAATCTGGCTTTCATTCCCTTACCTGTTAATGTGATCTTTAACATTTTATCATCTGTTATTTGGGCATATCCTTATCTGCACGAGGTGCTCAAACCAAGGGCAGAGCTGTCTTCACTTCTGCCTCCCTGCTATCTCACACGGTGCCGTGCATTTAACAGACATCAGTAAATTACTGTCCATTGCAGGGAAAAACCATCAGGTCAAAGGATGGGATGCCAGCCTGATGAAGTGTGCTGCTACAGTGTTAGAAGCATCTGCTCAGAAAGGTCTCTTTTGAAGGCGAAATGTGATTACAGAGAGGCTGAGATTATCAAGAGTTCTTAGAAGGAATCCAGGTGGGAAATCAGACAGCAAACTGGAACGTCTTCCTGCCTTCATAATGAGGAAGAAAGGAAATTAATGATGACTCTGAGGTGGCAAAGATCCTGAACCCATCTTTGATAATCTGTCTTTTGCCAGAAAATTTAAAAAAAAAGCTGGGTGGAGGGGGAGCGAGGCAAGCAAATGTGGACAATTAGGAAGTAATTAAGTTCTCACAGAAACAGCTATGACAGAAAGTAGTTAAGGGAATTCTTAGCAATTTGGGGGAAAACACAAATCAGCAGGTTGGACAGCATGTATCCTAAGGTGTTCCTGGGATGAGCTAATGTAGTTACTGAAGCACTTAATTCATTTCTGAAAAGTCACGGTAAAAGAACAGCAGAACATATACCTAAATTTTTTAAAACATCAAATGTCATATTGATCTTTTAGGCCGAAGGGAAAAAATACATGAAGTAGTAGCTTTAAGAGCTAAGAGAGGGGGAAATACATCTAGTTGGTATGTGACAGGCATTCTCAGACAGAGCATTTCCTTCAATCACCCACTTGCAAGCCAGGCTTGGAATGTTCCCATTTTCCAGACCACAAAACCAGACCTCAAGAAGGAGAAGCAGATTGTCCACTAACTCCTATCTGAGCTGGAATTCCACCTCAGTCTCTGTCTTGCTCTGGCAGGGTCTGTGTCTCACTGTTTTTATTGCCCTTCTACAGCAAAGATTAACAAATTGGACACAGCCCAGAGAAATAAAGGAATTATGAGGCTGCATAAGGCTGGGGTTATTAAAAAAAAAAAAGCACCGATCACAGCCCACAAACATGATAGCTTTTCAATAGAATTACAAAGACGGTGGATGAAAAGATCACAAGATGACTTAATCTGGACCACAGTAACTCAAAAACGTTTCTCTCAAAATTAATTCAAATGGACTGGGAGAGGCTGCATAACTGCAAGGCTCAAAAATTAGCTCAATGGCAGTAAACAAAGGGTAACGGTGGAACTAACTCAAGTACAAAGGAAGGCACCGAGTCTGGTGGCACTCAGAGCCCAGCACAGGGTCATTTTATGATCCTCCTGTCTGGCTAGGCATGCACAGCAGGAGTGGGTGAAGAGTCTTGTTGAATGAAGCCTCATTGGAGGCCTGGGTTAACAGAAGTTAGGTCCAGATAAGGACTAGTTTCCTTTCTCATCATTTAATTCCTTCTCTCAGTTGTGTCCAACTCTTTGTGACCCAATGGACTGCAGCACACCAGTCTTGCTTGTCCATCACCAATTCCCAGAGCTTACTCAAACTCATGGCCATTGAGTCGGTGATGCCATCCAACCATCTCATCCTCTGTCATCCCCTTCTCCTCCCACCTTCAATCTTTCCCAGCATCAGGGTCCTTTCCAATGAGTCAGTTCTTCACATTAGGTGGCCAAAGTGTTGGAGTTTCAGCCTCAGCATCAGTCCTTCCAATGAATATTCAGGACTGATTTCCTTTAGGATGGACTGGTTGGATCTCCTTGCAGTTCAAGGGACTCTCAAGAGTCTTCTCCAACACCACAGTTCAAAAGCATCAACTCTTCAGCGCTCAGTTGTCTTTATAGAAAAGAGATGGGAATACCAGACCACCTGATCTGCCTCCTGAGAAATCTGTATGCAGATCAAGAAGCAACAGTTAGAACTGGACATGGAACAACAGACTGGTTTCAAATCAGGAAAGGAGTATGTCAAGGCTGTATACTGTCACCATGCTTATTTAACTTATATGTAGAGTACATCATGAGAAATGCTGGACTGGATGAAGCACAAGCTGGAATCAAGATTGCTGGGAGAAATATCAATAACCTCAGATATGCAGATGACACCACCCTTATGGCAGAAAGTGAAGAGGGGCTAAAAAGCCTCTTGATGAAAGTGAAAGTGGAGAGTGAAAAGGTTGGCTTAAAGCTCAACATTCAGAAAACGAAGATCATGGCATCTGGTCCCATCACTACATGGGAAATAGATGGGGAAACAGTGGAAACAGTGTCAGACTTTGTTTTTGGGGGCTCCAAAATCACTGCAGATGGTGACTGCAGCCATGAAATTAAAAGACGCTTACTCCTTGGAAGGAAAGTTATGACCAACCTAGATAGCATATTCAAAAGCAGAGACATTACTTTACCAACAAAGGTTCGCCTAGTCAAGGCTATGGTCTTTCCTGTGGTCATGTATGGATGTGAGAGTTGGACTGTGAAGAAGGCTGAGCGCCGAAGAATTGATGCTTTTGAACTGTGGTGTTGGAGAAGACTCTTGAGAGTCCCTTGGACTGCAAAAAGATCCAACCAGTCCATTCTGAAGGAGATCAGCCCTGAGATTTCTTTGGAGGGAATGATGCTAAAGCTAAAACTCCAGTAGTCTGGCCACCTCATGCGAAGACTTGACTCATTGGAAAAGACTGATGCTGGGAGGGATTGGGGGCAGGAGGAAAAGGGGACGACAGAGGATGAGATGGCTGGATGGCATCACTGACTCGATGGACATGAGTCTGAGTGAACTCCAGGAGTTGGTGATGGACAGGGAGGCCTGGCGTGCTGTAGTTCATGGGGTCGCAAAGAGTCGGACGCCGAAGAATTGATGCTTTTGAAGTGTGGTGTTGGAGAAGACTCTTGAGAGTCCCTTGGACTGCAAGAAGATCCAACCAGTCCATTCTGAAGGAAATCAATCCTGGAATTTCTTTAGAAGGAATGATGCTAAAGCTGAAACTCCAGTACTTTGGCCACCTCATGCGAAGAGTTGACTCATTGGAAAAGACTCTGATGCTGGGAGGGATTGGGGGCGGGAGGAGAAGGGGACGACCGAGGATGAGATGGCTGGATGGCATCACGGACTCGATGGATGTGAGTCTGAGTGATCTCCGAGAGATGGTGATGAACAGGGAGGCCTGGCGTGCTGCAATTCATGGGGTCGCAAAGAGTCGGACACGACTGAGTGACTGAACTGAACTGAACTGAACACCGGTGAGGCAATAACAATGTGTGATGAGGTCTGAGTTGGAATCACAGCAACACAAATGGATGGTGTACAGTGTGAGTCCTTAGAAATGTCAATGTTAGTGAGAGTTAGTGAATGCCAATGTTAGTGAGAGTCTTAGATGTGTGGTATAACAAAAAGTCAAAGCTGATTGATGTCGTGAATCAAAGACCAGGTGACTAGATTTCTTTGAGAATGGTGGCAGCCTTAGTATAAGCAAAAAATATAGGAGGAAGAAAAGTTTTTTATGTGAGGGTGGTGAGGAGGATTCTAGAAATGTTGACTCAGTTGGACACACCCAGTGGGCACATAGAAGTAGAGGGGGGCAGTCATAAGGGAGTCTAAGCTTGTGGCATAGCTTAGGAAATCACTTGCATAGAGGTGGAAGCTGAGGGAATGCAAGGTGGTGAAATTTGTGAAGAGGAGTGAATAATGAGTGAAAATCAAAAAGCTAAAATTGGGGTCTTGGTCAATATTTGCACTACAGGATGAGAGAACTGAGAAGAATTAGAAAAGTAGACCCATAAGAGAACCAAAATGAACATGTGACAAGACAGGCAAGTGTGGAGACAGTAACAAGGAGGAATCTGTGATCAGTAAGAAAAACCACTGGATTTATTCATGGGCAAATCACTGATAACTTTTAAGAAACCTGTTTCAGTCAGGTGATGAGGTAGGTAGAAGTCAACTTCCAGGATTTAAGAAGTGATTGGATGTTGAGAAAGTAAAGTGTGTAGGTATAGACCAGTAGCTCTCAAACACAACCAGCAGGCTTGATTGAGTATGTGAGACACATGGGTAGTTGAGTGGCAAGAGTACTGAATCTTACTCCACAAAAGCCACAGTGAGACAACCAGAATTCTGGATTTGCAATGGGAACATGTTTTGTGTGTGCATATGTGAGTGCACATGTGTGCATGTGAGCATGTGCGTGTGTGTGCACATGTGGGAGTATTTTGTGTGTGCGTGCTTGCACGTGTGTGTCTGGTGGAAGGCAACAGTTCTTTATGCACCTGCTGTGCTGCAGTTCATGGGCGTGCAAAGAGTCAGACATGACTTAGCCACCAAACAACATGAAAATGCATACAAGGTCTCACTTTTTTAAGGTGGAATGTTATTTATAAAAGGCTACCTTACAATTTCAAATGATACTGACTTTCTTGTTTGTTTGAATGGACTTTAGTTTTTAAAACAACTTTAGATTTGTAGAAAAATTAAACAGATAATTTAATTTTACTCATATACCACTCTCATAGTTTCCTTTTTTACTGATATCTTACATTTGTATTACATTTGCTGTAATTAATGAACCAACATGGATAAATTATTAACCATAGTCCATAGTTTATTTGAGCTTCCCAGGTGGCACTAATGGTAAAGAACCCACCTGCCAGTGCAGGGTAGGTGAAAGAGATGTGGATTTAATCTTTGGGTTGGGAAGATCCCATGAGGAAGGCATGCTACCCACTCCGATATTTTTACCTGGAGAATCCTATGGACAGAGGAGCTTGGTGGGCTACAGTCCATAGGGTTGCGAAGAGTTGGACATGATTTAGCAACTAAACAACAACAAGAGTTTATTCAGATTTCCTTAGTTTTTGCCTAATGTTTTCTTTCTGTTTCAGGATCCCATCCAAGATATATTACATTTACTTGTCATGTATCCATAGGCTCCCCTTGGCTGTGACAGTTTCTCAGAGTCTCCTTGGTTTTGATGACCTTGACAGTTCTGAGGGAGTACTGGTCAAGTATTTTGATGTTTTACTTTTAACATGGCAAAAAAAAAAAATTCTAACAGATAACGCTTGCTAAACATTTTTTCCATGTGATATCTCTTAGTACTCACAGTACTTCCTGTCTGTGTAGCATTATATTGTCATGATTCTGCAGGTGGGAAAACTGAGGCTTTTCTTTCTCATGAAACATTTAACAAAGCTGAGTTGGGATAGGAAGTTGAGGACAGAAATGTACAATTTGAAAATCAGTGAACAAACTTTTACTATCCTGCCCTGCTTTTCTGGGTGTTTCCAATTCCTCCCAATCCAGGAAGGCACCTAAACTTTTTCTGATAGATTCACACTTTTAAAAGTTGGTAGATTGTATGATGGCTGATCTTTAGACGTCTGCTTCTCGCTTCTCCAAACAGGTTATTCAAAGCCCACATTGTAACAGAACGTGTTCTGCAGAGACCTGGGAAAGCTGTTGCCGTGTCAGATCCTAGGGCATCTGCAGAAAGCCACTCTCTGAAGGCTGAATCTGGGCTCAACACCCTTCTGTCCACCCTCAGACCCAGCATCACAGTCAATTCAATGTCTGATAATTTTTTCATCAGTGAGCATATAATCATTCAAAGGCCCGGCCCAGAGCAACCTCTCTGAAAAGATCTTATGAAATCATTTCTTTTTGTAAATCCATAAAAATCGCCTCGGACTTCTTATCAATAGGGAGGCTTAGAGGGAGAGCAGAAGTCATTGGATTATGATGTGCTCATTTTAATGAAATTCCTCTCCTGCTGAGATGTTCCCTGCAGATTTTCCATATTTCAGCCTGGGAAAGGTTTGATGCTTTCCTGCCAGTGCCAAGAGTTAATTGAAAACATTTCAGGATAAATTCTACTCGGGGGCCAATGCTTCCAGTCCATCAGTATTCCTAGCAATAATAGAGGAGTAATACAATTATTAATAGCCATGCTGTATCCTCTTAAAATGGCCGTGGTTTAGGAACCGTGTCTTCAATATTCTTTCTAAAACTCCACACCAAACCCTGAAATAAGAGTCTGGGAACTTAGAAGAAAAGCAAGCTTGGCTGCTATATTATATATAGTTTGGATCTTCCTGTTTGATGTGGATGTCTGGTGGTAGATGGTTGCTGTTTTATTCTCAGAGTTCTATTTTCAAATCTAGTATTGGGTTTTGAGCAATACATACTTACGGATATTAAAATAAAATGTCTGTAAACATTGACAAAACAATTTATGCTATTTGTAATTGTGTGAGATTTTGTGACAGGGCTGGTCTGGGCAACTTACATTGTGGTAACCTCTATCAAAACTGAATTAGATTTAAATTGAAAATACAGTCTGTTTTATTCTCTACCTGGTATTTGATGGTCTCCTAAACTTTATTGAATAATGTGGAAAACTAATAGTTAGTAATTGTTGTGAACAGAAATTTTTATTTTCTTTACTTTTCCATGTGGTTGAAATGTTATTTCTATTATTAACACCTTCCCATCTTGTTTGAAAAACCAATGGTTAAATCTGTTTTTTGAAACTTGATCTCTGTGGCCCTTCTAGAAATGTCAGGATAACTGAGAAAATTAGAAACACATCTCTGCCCTTGCTGTTGCCTGTTAAAAAGAGCGATTAACACCATCCGATCTTCAAATCTTTTCCTTTTTTAGTGAGGATTCACAGACAAAATGTCTATGAAAGAATGGGTAAATCACAGAGTATTAGCAGCACAATTTTTCATCGTAATACTATAGCTTTAAATCTATAATAGGACACTGAGTCAATCAATCATTGTGCTCTCTTTTTGTTCTCAAAAACTGTATGAATTTTACACATATTCATAAATTTAAGAAATCTTTTAAAATATTCTCATGTAACCATTTTCTATGTAGGGAACATTGAAACTCACGGTATAAGAGAGTAAGAGACAGTAGGGGCTAGAATTTTCCTCTGCTCTTAGATATTCTTGTTTGCCTTCCCTTCTAGAGTATAAGCTCAGTGGAGGCAGGGACAGTTCAATCACTGCTTTTTTCTCCTAGGCCTAGAAGGGAGCCGAGTATTTATTGAATCAATGAAATAATTTTCTGGCTCTTCTTGACTCTTGCCTTTACTTGGGGAAATAAACCCAACTAGAAGTAATTTTCTCCTTCATTAAATTATGATGGTGTGGTTTTTGTGGAGAGGAGGTCTACAACAAGATCACTTTAACTAATGATGCATAATGAGTACTTTGGGGATATTCTCTTAGATGTTAGCTAGAAATGTTATTGCTTCTACAGTGAGAATTTTAGGACTCTCCATAAAACTACACCAGAAGATGCCTCTACCTCATTCAGTAGATTTTGCATGAATTCCCATCACTCCTTCAACTCATATTGACGTTCCTCAAAATGTAATCAAGAGATGCCTGTCAAAAGCACAAATTGTCATTCTTCTGCCTTCAGTGATTCTGGTTGGGTCAGTATGAGAGTGGAGCCCAGGAATCTGCACTTTGAACAAGTTCCCCCAGATAATTGTTATGCAAAGGTTTGGGGAACACCAGATGAGTTTTGACACCTGTTTATGTCAAAACTTTGGAAGGAGCTGCCATCATGCATAATATTGTATCATTATATGATATGATATTTGTGTTAGAGGAAATAGACTTTCTCCAAAATGAAGACTAACTAAAGAGTTTACCAACTGTACCAGAATTCTCAACAAAAGAAATAAAAAATTTAACCACAACCCTGTCACCCCTCTAAATGCAGCCTCCTTTCTTTTAAAATTTCAGCTTTATTAAGATATAGTAGATAATTAAAATTATTAAGTATTGCAGTGTTCATAGTGGTGATTTGACATGCAGACACATTTTGAAAGAATTCCCTTCACTCAGTTAATTAACATATCCATTACCTCATGGATATACCTTTCTGTATATGCGTATAAGAAAATATTGGAGTTCTATTCTTTTATCAAATTTCAATTATACCATAAAAGTGTTATCAGTTCTAATCACCATTACTTTAGATGCTCAGGCCTTATTCATCTCATAGCTGGAAGTTTGTATCCTCTTATTAAATTAAACTCCTTTTCAAATACCCTGTATTAGTTTGCTAGGACTATCATAACAAAGACCACAAAATAAGTGGCTTAAACAACACCTTGTCTCAGGATTCTGGAAGTTGGAAGCTGAAAGTCTGAGACTGAAGTGTCTTCAGGCTTGTTCCTTCTCAGGGCTGTAAGGATAAGTCTGTTCCATGCCTCTCCCTGACTTCTGGTGGTTTGCTGGGAATCTTCTGATTTCCTTAGCTTGTGGTAGCATTTCTTTACTCTCTGCCTTCATCTTCACATGCTCTCCCTGTATGTCTGTGCCTGCATCTAAATTTCCCATTTCTATAAGGACACCAGGTATGTCAGTCCATTCCAGTATGATCTCATTTTAATTTCACTACATCTACAACAACATTCTTTCTTTTTTTTTTTTCAACATTATTTCTAAATAAGCTTTACATCCTGAAGTACTTGAGGTTAGGATTTCAACATATGAATTTACGGAAAAAGCAATTCAACCATAACACCTCCCATCCTGGACAAGTAGGCACCAGGATCACTTAAACTTGGGGGGCCCATCTCAGGCCCAGGCCAGCTTGTCACCTTCCACAGTCTAGATGCACAGAAGTGTCCCTGCAATGGGAACCACCTCAAGAGTGGGACGGACTGTCCAACAGCATCACAGACTAAACAGGTGGGTAAGAGCCATCACCGGGGAGTGGAGTCAATGCAAGAGGAATTAGGGAGAGCAGAGGAGCAAAGGCTGAACCAGAGGAACTAAGGAGGAGGTCGGGGAAATTGCTGCTACCGGTGACATCTCCGAATTTCTGGATCTAGAACTTTAGGGGTGCCAATGACAAGGGAGATGGGGAAATTTGCCTTGAAATTGTGGTGAATTAGCAAGTATATCTTCATTTTCATGTAGCTCATATTAATATTTATTTGGATAGTTGGGAGAGAACTGTGGGGTAACTCATACCACCTCCTGGCCATCCCTCTATTCTGCTATTCATTGTTGACCAATGGAGAGGATAATGACAATGATAATTGTGACATTGTCTTCATAATATGTAATATAGTTCCTGGTACATAGAGACACTTAATATTTATTGGTTGCATAAATAGCCCCAAAGGGCTAAGACTTCACTTAAGACCAAGTATGTTTGTTTCCTGGGGAAAACATTCACACTGGTGGCATCACAAACAAATTAAAGTCAGATGGCATGCCTGGAATGTGCTTAGTTGACAAAAAGAATGTACGTATTCCAAAAGGTTTGGCTTCATTCTGGGATGTTTTGTACAGCCCCAAATGAAAAAGGGATGTTTAAAATGAAACGCACCAAGGGAGACGAAATGTCAGAGCCATATATAAAGAATCCTTCAACTTTATCACTATGAAAGCTACATCTGCCTCCTTTCCAGTGGGCAATGTTTATATCCAAAGGTGGAAAAGAGAAGTTCTAGAGACCTTATACATTTGAAATGGACTCTATTCTTACCACTGGGTAGCCTGGTTTGTGAGTCCAATAATCATAATATAGCACTTCAGAAAGAAAGAACTCCAGAAAGAATGACGGGATGGAGCCAAAGCAAAAACAATACCCAGTTGTGGATGTGACTGGTGATAGAAGCAAGATACGATGCTGTAAAGAGCAATATGGCATAGTAAGCTGGAATGTCAGGTCCATGAATCAAGGCAAATTGAAAGTGGTCAAACAAGAGATGGCAAGGGTGAATGTCGACATTCTAGGAATCAGCGAACTAAAAGGGACTGGAATGGGTGAATTTAACTCAGATGACCATTATATCTACTACTGTGGGCAGGAATCCCTTTCATATATGGATGTGAGAGTTGGACTGTGAAGAAAGCTGAGCGCCGAAGAATTGATGCTTTTGAACTGTGGTGTTGGAGAAGACTCTTGAGAGTCCCTTGGACTGCAAGGAGATCCAACCAGTCCAGATCAGCCCTGGGATTTCTTTGGAGGGAATGATGCTGAAGCTGAAACTCCAGTACTTTGGCCACCTCATGCGAAGAGTTGACTCATTGGAAAAGACTCTGATGCTGGGAGGGATTGGGGGCAGGAGAAGAAGGGGACAACAGAGGATGAGATGGCTGGATGGCATCACCAACTCAATGGACATGAGTCTTAGTGAACTCCGGGAGTTGGTGATGGACAGGGAGGCCTGGCGTGCTGCAATTCATGGGGTCGCAAAGAGTTGGACATGACTGAGCAACTGAACTGAACTGAACTGAGCACTTCAGATTTAAAGGGCATCTATAGTATAGCATTAACTTTGTAGGATGAACTCATTTGGTTTGCATTTTTCCCTTCAGCAGAGGTAGGGTTCAAATCGTCCCCATTCCCAGTAATAGTAACAGCTGCCATTCTTTGACCATCTGCCCATGTTCTTGTACATTAAGATATGGAATCTCCATTCCTGTTTCTATAGGGAGTCCCTGGGTTTTCTATAAGAATCCATCAATTCTCATGGCATCATTTTTTTCTAGTCCCCTTGAGGTCTAATTTCCTATGTTTTCTGTATTCTCATCCCCCTCTCTGGATCTTGGATCTGTTTATTTACACTAAGGCTAACCTGCAATGACAAAAATCTCTTTCTTCCTGAATCACATTTCCATCACTTAACAAAAAAACCAGAAGCATCAAGGAGAGTACATTTTTATGGGAGTTTTAAAAATAACAGCAAAGAATATATATGTAAGTTCCATGTGCTGTGCTCTGCTTAGTTGCACAATTGTGTCAGACTCTTTGCAACCCCCTGGACTATAGCCCATCAGGCTCCTCTGTCCATGGGGATTCTCCAGGCAAGAATACTGGAGTGAGTTGCCATACCCTTCTCCAGGGGATCTTCCCAACCCAGGAATCAAACCGGGGTCTCCTGCATTATAGGTGGATTCTTTACCAGGTAAGCTACCACGGAATTTAACATGAATATTAGATGTTCCTTGTTGTCTGTAAGTCCATCCACTATTTCTGTGACACCATGGTCCAACTTTTGCCATGCTTCTGTGTCTTACCTCAGTCTCCACTTTCTTATTCTCTTCCCCTCTAACTTCTGATTTCCTCACTACACATTATGGTTACTTCTCATAAAAAACACTTGAATTACCTTTTTATGTTCTCAAGTCAAGCTTTCCATTCTGAAGCCTCTTATTCTACCCAACAACTTATCCCAGTTCTCCCTAAATAGGCCATTTCTTCCCTAAGAGGAATTTTGGTTCTAGCTGGAAAAATAAGTTTTCTTACTTTGCTTTTATCTCATAGCAACTCACTAATGGTAGACATGATTGATTACCTCAGTTTTCTATTTTCCCCCAAAAGCCAGTGGTATGAATTGTTAATTCTAAGAAAAGATGGATTGAAAAGAAAAATATGAGCAGCAAAACAGAGCAAATGATTTATGACACAGCTTGGAAGTGGTGGAGGGAAGAAAGTCTTAGGAAAAGTGATTTTTTTTTTTTTCTTTAGGAGGATAATGTAGACTAACTTTAAACATTGAGAAAAACTAATGAATATATGGGTTAAATTTTAAGATAAACACTAGGAAAAATAGAAATGAAATGTATAACCTTCAAACAATTAGGAGAGTTAGGGTGGGAGGCGGGGCACACAGCGAACTGACAGAAACATGGTAAATTTAAAACATAGGGCTTCCCTGGTGGCTCAGTGGTAAAGAATCCACCTGCCAATGCAGAAGCCACAGGTTCAATCCCTGATCCAGGAAGATCCCACATGCTGGGGATGTAGCCCGTGTGCCACAACTAATGAGCCCGTGCTCTAGAACCCAGCAGCAGCAATTACTGAAGCCCCAGTGCCCTAAAATTGTGCAACAAGAGAAGTCATCACGATGAGAAGGCAGCACACCACAGAGAGTAGCCCCACTGTCCACAGCTAGGCAAAAGTTCACATAGCAACGACCACCCAACAGAGAGAAAAACGAAATTTTCTTTAAAAAGTGAGCTAAGAATTTAGTTCAAGAACCCAAAAAGGTAAGAAAGAAAAATAAAGTAGAAATAAGAAACCAATAATGATACAGCAAAAATTAACAATAGAAGAAACAATCCCAGTATGAATTTCATAGATAAACTCAAGAAAACATTGTTGAAAAAAATAATATGAGCAAAACATCAAAAGAAAGAAGGTACATAAAAGATTAAGAAAGAAGGAAGACATAAACATAAAATTTAGATACTAAAAATCTGAAAGGGACTAATTTATACAATGCAATATTAATGTTTTAGAAATCCAGGTTACATTGATTTTATTTTGTAAAATTATAAATCACCAGCAATAGCTCATGAAGTAGAATTGCTCAGTAGACCAATAGTGAAAAAACGTTTCCTTAATTTCATAAAGCATGTACTAGAAACCTATATCAAGCATTATAATAGAAACAGAACTATTTCTCCTAATGTCAGGAAACAAGGAGAATGGCCACCTCTTATCATGCCTTCCTGTTTAACATTATACTGGCAATTCTAGCCAGGGAAATATGACATAAAAATTAATTGAAGTGAAGTGAAGTGAAGTCGCTCAGTCGTGTCCGACTCTTTGCGACCCCATGGACTGTAGCCTACCAGGCTCCTCCCTCCATGGGATTCTCCAGGCAAGAGTACTGGAGTGGGTTGCCATTTCCTTCTCCAGGGGATCTTCCCAACCCAGGGATCGAACCTGGGTCTCCTGCACTCCAGGCAGACACTTTAACCTCTGATGAGGCACAAATACTATAAACATTAGAAGGGCTTCCCTGGTGGCTCAAACAGTAAAGAATTCACCTGCAGTGTGGGAGACCTGGGTTGGAAAGATCCCCTGGAGGAGGGCATGACAACCCACTCCATTCTTGCCTAGAGAATACCCATGGACAGAGGTGCCTGGTGGGCTAATGTCCATGGTGTCGCAAAGAGCTGGACACCACTGAGTGCCTAAACACAGCACGGCACAGAAAGGAAAAAATTGTATTAGTTTTCAAAAGTAGTATATGAATTCCTGGAGGGCCCTCAATAACTTTCAAAGCTGCCATGAGGTAAAAATTGCTTTCATAATAATCCTTAAGCACTATTTTCTTTTTTCACTGTATTGACATTTGACTGTTGGAGCAAAAGCAATGGTGACTAAAACTGATATTGATTTAGCACACGTCAAGGCAATAGTACCAAGCTAGACTAGTAGCCATACTCATCACTGCCTTGCCCTACTACTAAAAAAATTTGACAGTGCCACCTAAGAATCTCTGTAGTGAAACAGTAGAAGTTTTGTTTAAACTCAACACTAGAGTACACTTCTTTTTAACATTCTGTATGATGAAATGGGGAGAACATATATTTTTGCTTCATTAAATGTTTTACTCAAGGAAAAGCACCTGTGTGTTTGTGTGGTTGTTTGAGATGTGAACTGAAGTAGCCATTTTCCATTAAATACTGCTTTAGAGAAGACTCTACACATGGACATCACCAGATGGTCAACACCAAAATCAGATTGATTATATTCTCTGCAGCAAAAGATGGAGAAGCTCTATACAGTCAACAAAAACAAGACCAGGAGCTGACTGTGGCTCAGATCATGAAGTCCTTATTACCAAATTCAGACTTAAATTGAAGAAAGCAGGGAAAACCGCAAGACCATTCAGTATGACTTACATCGAATCCCTTATGATTATACAGTGGAAGTGAGGAATAGATTTAAGGGCCTAGATCTGATAGATAGAGTGCCTGAAGAACTATGGAATGAGGTTCGTGACATTGTACGGGAGACAGGGATCAAGACCATCCCCATGGAAAAGAAATGCAAAAAAGCAAAATGGCTGTCTGGGGAGGCCTTACAAATAGCTGTGAAAAGAAGAGAGGAGGGTGACTGTCATGCTTGCTATGTCTACTGCCAGGAAAAGAGTTTACACTCCTTTCTTGGGTTCTTAGAGCTAGAAAAGATTTTTTTAGCATCATCCAGTCAACCACGGACTTGGCCTCAGTCCACGAGGTCGCAAAGAGTCAGACACAACAGAGCGATGGAGGACACATTCACACATCCAGAAAGTTGTTGCTGTTTGCTGTTGTTTTTCAGCACTTGGAAATATTTAAGGCTTTTAAGCCAGAGCGGATTTGGAGTAAAGAGTAGAAAAGAGCCCTTGTTTTCTCCCTGATATTATAGCAGAGCCTCCTCCAGAGAAGTAAAATGGCAACAATTTGGTGGCCAGCGTCAAGGGCAGGGCACCTCCATCTGGTTGAAATAGTTTTCTAGCTTATAACCAGAAAATTAGCACATGCTTAGACTGCCTGGGACATAATACTCTTTAATAATTGGTTTCCCTTGGCACCTCTGAGCAGCTTGTTGGAGAGAAAAATCGAAGGTGCCAAAGGAAGACAGTGGTTTTATGGGTTCTGGCTTCTCAGACATGAGAAAGTGATAAAGGGAGCTAAGACTAGAAGAGCTGTTTATCCAATTTACAGAGAAGAAGCTGCAGCCTGCAAAGCTGCCAGAACTACACAGTGGATAAGGAGCCAGGGCTGGGATTTGAACCCCACACGCTGTGGTCTCCAAATCCAGGTATTTTTTCTTTTTTTTTTCGGCTACTTAGGAATCTTTATTTATTGACTCTCCTATTCCTGAGGAATCATTGTCTAGCCGTGTTGTATTTATGTCTGCACACATGTAAACCTGGCCAGTGAGTCTTGAAGTCTAAGTGGACTCGGGGTGGACTATGGGAAAGAGGAGTCCATGGAGAAGAAAAACATCAGACATTTACAACCTCTTTTCTGACCATGGGCTGCATTGCCTTTATGTGATGCCTGGAATTGTAGCAGCCTTCTTGAGGCCATGAGGTAAGAATAAACCCTGCCTGATGATGGCATTTCAGAAAGAGGAAAAGAACATGAACATTTGTCACTAGGCACCTTAGTTTTTCAACCACGGAGAACCCTAGAAGATCTCCTATCCTTGGGTGATGGAAAATAGACTAGATCTCTGCTCTATGACTACCAGTACAATAACTTTGATAGGAAAACTACAGAAGCCAAGGACTGCCAAGAGCTACTAGAAGCTAGGAGAGAAGCCTGCAACAGATTCTCCTTCAGAGCCTCCTGGGGAAACCAAGCCTACTGACACCTTGACTTTGGGTTTCTTACCTACATTTCTGTTGTTTTAGGGCATCATAATTATGGTAACTTGTTAGGGCATCCCAGGAAATGAATACAGAAATCATGACTCAATTGACTCAAAGAGTTGCCATTGTTTTGGTCTGAATTGGGCTACATGTTGGCACCCCATCCAGCTCCTGAGGAATCAAGCCAGATTCTTCTGAGCTTGTCTTTTCTCTGGAAACATCTGCCTCTCAACTCTGAATATTCTAGGAAATGTACAAGAGACCATCATTGTGCTGCAATTCAATACACTTGAATTCACTCCACTTGAAAAGATTACATCTGTATGTTTGAAAATTCCGCTCAATTGTTGAGCGTGTCTTGGCATCCGTTCTTGCACCGAGCTCAAATTATCTTTATGGTATTATCAAAATTCAACAGTAGCATTAATTGTGCTGGGTCCAACTCTAATGGCTTCAAATAATTATTAGCAATTGCTCATTATCTCTTTTGGAAATCCTAAATATATACCTATTTTTTAAGACATTCAGTCATTGGGGCTGGAAAGGATACAGATTTCCATTCTTGGGCTAACATAAAACAGGGCATTATTCAGGAAAGTTAAAGTCTGTGGGTGGGTGGATGCCAATTTGGAATATTGATTGTTTTGATGGATAGGCTAAGCCTTGTTGGGATATCAAGTCTCCACTTTCAGATGTGAGGCTCAAAATAAGATGTGGGGCGTGAAGAAGAAACTGTTTCACTTTGTTCTCTAGTCATCTAAGTCTCTCTCTTTCAACTCATTTCTCAGATACCCATCATCTTGTATTAATGCCTTAAAACTTTGAGTGATCTTGACTGGTCTGAATCTATGGTTGGTTGACCAGTTGGCTAGGGCTGGCAGATCTAGGATAACCTCGCTCACATGCCTGGTTGTTGGCTGGGGTGGAGGGTGAGCAGGCCACATGTCATCTATCCTTTAGCAAGCTGGCTTGGCCTTGTTCACATGGCACCTGACAAGTTTCCAAGAACAAGAGTGGAACACACAAGATATCCTGAGACCTCAGCTGGGAACCAGCAGAGTTAATCCCACCACACCCTAGTGACTAAAGAGAATGCTGGGGCCAGACCATATTTATGGACTTTATGGGCTTAAAGCTCAACATTCAGAAAACGAAGATCATGGCATCTGGTCCCATCACTTCATGGGAAATAGATGGGGAAACAGTGGAAACAGTGCCAGACTTTATTTTTTTAGGCTCCAAAATCACTGCTGATGGTGACTGCAGCCATGAAATTAGAAGACGCTTACTCCTTGGAAGAAAAGTTATGTCCAACCTAGATAGCATTTTCAAAAGCAGAGACATTACTTTGCCGACTAAGGTCCGTCTAGTCAAGGCTATGGTTTTTCCTGTGGTCAGGTATGGATGTGAGAGTTGGACTGTGAAGAAGGCTGATCGCCGAAGAATTGATGCTTTTGAACTGTGGTGTTGGAGAAGACTCTTGAGAGTCCCTTGGACTGCAAGGAGATCCAACCAGTCCATTCTGAAGGAGATCAACCCTGGGATTTCTTTGGAAGGAATGATGCTAAAGCTGA
>SJYT01012898.1:123209-160154 GCA_006410635.1 Cephalophus harveyi
TGAACTCTGGGAGTTGGTAATGGACAGGGAGGCCTGGCGTGCTGCGATTCCTGGGGTCGCAAAGAGTCAGACACGACTGAGCGACTGGACTGAACTGAACTGAACTTTATGTGAAAGAATGAGAGATAAACTATTTTTATTCAAACTTGGATATTTGGCAAATATTTTTGTTAGAAATAAACACAGTCAAAGGAAAATAACAGGATTTGTTGTCAACATAACATTAGATCTTGCATGAAAAATGAGAATTTTGGAAAACTTGTGTCTCTCAATATGAACCTAATATATTTCCAATAATTAGAGAATTTTAGGATGAAATTGGTGGTGATAGCAACAAGCATTGTTTATTTTATATTATAAATTAGTATGTGTTGATATTTGAATTATCTTCATAATTCAGTAACAAATATTTTTCAAAATGGGCGCCCCTGATAGCTCAGTTGGTAAAGAATCTGCCTGCAATGCAGGAGACCTGGGTTCGATCCCTGGGTTGGGAAGATCCTCTGGAGAAGCGAAAGGCTACCCATTCCAGTATTTTGGCCTGTATAATTCCATGGACTATACAGTTCAAAGAGTTGCAAAGAGTCGGACATGACTGAGCAACTTTCACTTTCATTTTCCAAAAACCAAATAGATTTAAAATCATGCATAAATGAAAGTTTCATTAAAATGGCAAGATAGAAGAATTAACATCATAGATTATGAAATAGTTATTGATATGGTTTCAGATTCTACCTAACAATTAAGCTTTAAAAATCTATCACTTATTGAGTATTGTAGTATATCAAAGAAGAATGTCCGTAATTATCTGAAAAGACAATTAAATTATCCCTGCTTTACATATATATATACACATATACATATATATATATATATATAGTGTATCTCTTATATCATATAGGAATAGATAGAACGTAGAAGCAGATATAGAAATTTAGCTGCCTTTTTACTACTTTTTTTAAAAAAGACATTTTCCATTAAAATATATTATTTATCTTAACATGTATAAGTTTCTTATTCTTAATTACTTATTTTACATTTTTAAAATGTGTTTGCTTTGATTTATAATATGGTAAATATGAGTATGGGGCTTCCCAGGTGGCTCAGTGGTAAAGAATCTGCCTGTCGATGCAGGAGACATAAGTTCAATCTCCGGGTCAGAAAGATCCTCTGGCGGAGGAAATGGTGGCTCACTGCAATATTCTTGCTGGGATAATCCCATGGATATGCGATTACTACAGTTCATGGGGTTTCAAAGAGTCAGACAGGACTGAGTGACTGAGAACAGCACAACAGCAAATATGGATGTACAGAACCCACTGGGTTAATCTTGCCCCAAAAGGTCTGGCCTTTGCTCTCAGCTTCTGGAGGTAATTTTTATTTGCTTGGAGGTCTTGGATTAAACAGGTAGTAAGGAAGTTATTTGGAGAGGGCAATGGCAACCCACTCCAGTACCCTTGCCTGAAAATCCCATGGACAGAGGAGCCTGGTAGGTTGCAGTTCATGGGGTCGCTAAGGGTCGGACACAACTGAGCGACTTTACTATCACTTTTCACGTTCATGCATTGGAGAAGGAAATGGCAACCCACTCCAGTGTTCTTGCCTGGAGAATCCCAGGGATGGGGGAGCCTTGTGGGCTGCCGTCTATGGGATCGCACAGAGTCAGACACGACTGAAGCGACGCAGCAGCAGCAGCAGCAGCAATGAAGTTATTTAAGATGGGGATCTAGCCACATCTTATAGTAGGAGCTGGTTTTACAAGAAAGGTCAATCATGTGATTCATGGGTCACATGGTTAAGATAGAAGAATTAACATCATAGATTATGAAATAGTTATTGATATGGTTTCAGATTCTACCTAACAATTAAGCTTTAAAAATCTATCACTTATTGAGTATTGTAGTATATCAAAGAAGAATGTCCGTAATTATCTGAAAAGACAATTAAATTATCCCTGCTTTACATATATATATACACATATACATATATATATATATATATAGTGTATCTCTTATATCATATAGGAATAGATAGAACGTAGAAGCAGATATAGAAATTTAGCTGCCTTTTTACTACTTTTTTTAAAAAAGACATTTTCCATTAAAATATATTATTTATCTTAACATGTATAAGTTTCTTATTCTTAATTACTTATTTTACATTTTTAAAATGTGTTTGCTTTGATTTATAATATGGTAAATATGAGTATGGGGCTTCCCAGGTGGCTCAGTGGTAAAGAATCTGCCTGTCGATGCAGGAGACATAAGTTCAATCTCCGGGTCAGAAAGATCCTCTGGCGGAGGAAATGGTGGCTCACTGCAATATTCTTGCTGGGATAATCCCATGGATATGCGATTACTACAGTTCATGGGGTTTCAAAGAGTCAGACAGGACTGAGTGACTGAGAACAGCACAACAGCAAATATGGATGTACAGAACCCACTGGGTTAATCTTGCCCCAAAAGGTCTGGCCTTTGCTCTCAGCTTCTGGAGGTAATTTTTATTTGCTTGGAGGTCTTGGATTAAACAGGTAGTAAGGAAGTTATTTGGAGAGGGCAATGGCAACCCACTCCAGTACCCTTGCCTGAAAATCCCATGGACAGAGGAGCCTGGTAGGTTGCAGTTCATGGGGTCGCTAAGGGTCGGACACAACTGAGCGACTTTACTATCACTTTTCACGTTCATGCATTGGAGAAGGAAATGGCAACCCACTCCAGTGTTCTTGCCTGGAGAATCCCAGGGATGGGGGAGCCTGGTGGGCTGCCGTCTATGGGGTCGCACAGAGTCAGACACGACTGAAGCGACGCAGCAGCAGCAGCAGCAGCAATGAAGTTATTTAAGATGGGGATCTAGCCACATCTTATAGTAGGAGCTGGTTTTACAAGAAAGGTCAATCATGTGATTCATGGGTCACATGGTATCAGTCGACCTGGAGACTAAGATC
Organism: Cephalophus harveyi; assembly: GCA_006410635.1. Lineage (NCBI taxonomy): Eukaryota > Metazoa > Chordata > Mammalia > Artiodactyla > Bovidae > Cephalophus > Cephalophus harveyi. Next base: position 126,154 of record SJYT01012898.1, read on the forward strand.
AACCATTTGGGCAATCAATCAAGCAATTCCATCTGGGCAATCAATCAAGCAATTATGTATACATAATGGAGCCCCAATGAAAACTCTGTACACGGGGCTCAGGCATGCTTCTCTGGTTGGCAGTAGTCTACATGTATTTTCACATATACCCTGACTCCATGAAGAGAGAGCATGGAAGCTCTGCTGACAACTTGCCCTGTTTCTGCTCTATAAACTTTTTCCCAGTGAGAAACTGTGAGTATAACAACTCTCAGTGAGTTCTGTGAGTCTTCCCAGTAAATTACTGAACCTCAAAGTTGCAACTGGTGTCAGAAATCATAGCAGGGTTAGAAATTGTGCCCCCTAACTCTTCACACCCACATAGACAAAAATCTCAGTAATTTTTAAAAGTATAAATCTTCCATTGACCAAAAAGTTTGATAATCATTAATACAGTTTTATATGTCTAAAATATCAAGAAGCATCTCTTCCCAGTAACTAAAGCCCATAAGAGCTCAACAGGTGATTAGATACAAGAGCAATGTTCAAAACCCAAGTTTTCTACATGCCAGCAATAATGAATTAAGCATGTCATCATCATCATTACCATCATCCAACAAAAACTACGAAGTGCCTAGAAATAAATCAAAAAAGAAAGAAGTAAAACCTGAATAAAAAAAGAAGGTAAAAATGTATAGTAAAATCTGTTTATGGGTCTGTATAATATTTGTCTAACTGGAAAGATGGAAAGACTATTATAGAGCTACCAGTTGTCTCTATATCAATCTATGAATTACACCCAATCCCAATCAAAGTTTCAATGAAAACTTTTGAAAGAAATATCAGAAGCTAATTCTAAATTTTCTCTGGAAGGCAAAAAGTACAGTATTATGCAAAGTAAAACATTTTGAGGCAGAAGAAAGTGAAATAATAGTTCTACTATGTATCATATCACATTGTAAATTTTTTATGAATAAAAGAGTAGACTGGTATTTCAGGTCTCTTCTTGCCTTTTGGGTCTAACATTCTGAAATTCTGAAAATTAAAGCTATAAACTGCTCTAACCTTTCTTTCTTCCTATCATCCCTGCAGAATTCAAGGGCCACATTTGTGACTGTGGGAATGTTTACAAACTGGCTTCCATAATTCTTCCCATCTCTGAGTGCATGCTCCTTAGCAATTGGACTTTGCCTTTCTTCTCATCAAGACGCAGAGTCTATGTCTCTACCCTTGAAGCTGGGCCTGGGCTTGTGACTTGCTTTGTCCAACTGGACACTGGCAAATGTGATGCAAGTGGCAGCTTGAAAAGCGCTTGCACTTTGGTGCTTTCTTCTCTAGCTGCTTTTGGAGTACAGCTGTCATAATAAGAAACCTGGGCCAACCTGCTAGATGTAAGGAACACATGTCTCAGCTGCCTCCATCACACCAGTCAATTCCAAGTCATGTGAATGAGGCCATCAGGAATATACCCTCCCACTACCTGACCCCCAGCTAACCACAGTGAAGAGAGCCCAGAAAAGGTCAGCAAAGAACTGCCCTGTTGTGTCCACCGTCTAAATTGCCTACCAACAAAATCATGAGCAAATAAACGATAACAGCTTTAAGTCACCAAGTTTTGGGGTGGTCTATTGTGAACAGAAGCCAAATAATAACCAGTTTCCTGCAAGCACCCTAAATAGCAGTCCCTTAAAAAAAAATACTATTTGTTACAGTAGATTAATTTTTGCAAAAATAAAAAAATATCAATTGACAATGAACAAGGGGCTTCATTTGACCATTTAAGTGATATATATCTGTTGTCTATTTCTAGAACTTACTAATGGTTATTTAAAAAATAACCATGTAATATGCAAGTTTGTGATTGATTAATTTACTTGCAGATAATTTGTTCTGCCAAAATATAATCATATGTTTTCATTTAGGCACATGTCAAGAATTAAGGTATGTTTTAGTTCCTAAAAGTGCTGTAATAAATTTTGGCTTAACTCTTCTATCAGAACTTTGCCAGAAGAAGACAACCATACAATGAACTGAAAATTATGAGATTTAATTCTTCCACTTGTAAAACACATAAAAAATCCCCAAATGATTAGTCATGCATATAAAAGTTTACATTTTCCCACATATATCTGTGAGGCATGAACACATTTTGAGAAATCAAAGGTAAACAAAACGCTTAGTGAGCAGGTATAGAGCAAGAAGAGGGTGTGGTCATTCTTTAATACAGAAAGAATGATCTTGTTACAAGACCGCAAAGCGCAGGGAACAAGATTCAGAAAACAGGTTTATATGATGGCCCACACCGCTTGTGGGCAGCAAGGTTCACTTTCTAGTTCGCTGCTGTATACCTGTACCTAGAGTGTCCCTTGGCACGTTGTAAGCACTCAATAAACACTGATTGAATGAATGGATGAATGAATCAGTGAATGAGCTGATGAATAAAAGATCTCTTGAGACAGTTGCTGTTCTAACAAGAAGCAATGTTTTTATGATTTGTCATGTTGCTTTTTGAAACAGAGTAATTTTACAGTTTGAATTATTTTAGCCTTAGAAAAAGATCACTTCAGGAGAATTTGAGGTAGACTAAGGGTGGTTTTTCCTGTGGTCATCTATGGATGTGAGAGTTGGACTGTAAAGAAGGCTGGGCGCCGAAGAATTGATGCTTTTGAACTGTGGTGTTGGAGAAGACCCTTGAGAGTCCCTTGGACTGCAAGGAGATCCAACCAGTCCATTCTGAAGAAGGTCAACCCTGGGATTTCTTTGGAGGGAATGATGCTGAAGCTGAAACTCCAGTAATTTGGCCACCTCATGTGAAGAGTTGACTCATTGGAAAAGACTCTGATGCTGGGAGGTATTGGGGGCAGGAGGAGAAGGGGACGACCAAGGATGAGATGGCTGGATGGCATCACCGACTCGATGGACATGAGTTTGGGTAAACTCCAGGAGCTGGTGATGGACAGGGAGGCCTGGTATGCTGTGATTCATGGGTCACAAAGAGTCGGACACTACTGAGCGACTGAACTGAACTGAACTTACAGCATTGGACTTTAACCACCAGACATATCCACAACTGAGCATCATTTCTGCTTTGGCCCAGCTGCTTCATTCTTTCTGGAGCTGTTAGTAGTTGCCCTCCGCTCCTCCTTAATAGTGTATCAGAACCTTCCAACCTGGGTCAGGGCGAAGTTCCTCTTTCAGTGTCATTTCTTTTTGCCTTATCGTACTAAGGAACAAGAGGAACTAAAGAGCCTCTTGATAAGGGTGAAAGAGAGTGAAAAAGCTGGCTTAAAACTCAACATTCAAAAAACTAAGATCATGACATCTGATCCCATCACTTCACAGCAAATAGAAGGGAAAAAGTGGCAATAGTGACAGATTTTATTTTCTTGGGCTCCAAAATCACTGCAGATGGTGAGTGCAGCCGTGAAATTAAATGACTTTTGCTTCTTGGAAGAAAAGCTGTGACATACCTAGACAGCATATTAAAAAGCAGAGATGTTACTTCGCTGACAAAGGTTCATCTAGTCAAAGCTGTGGTTTTTCCATTAGTCACGCATGGGTATGAGATTTGGACCATAAAGAAGGTTGAGTGCCGAAGAATTGATGCTTTTGAAATGTGGTGTTGGCGAAGACTCTTGAGAGTCCCTTGGACTGCAAGGAGATTGGACTAATCAATCCTAAAGAAAATCAACCCTGAATATTCATTTCAAGAACTGATACTAAAGCTGAAGCTCCGATACTTTGGCCACCCGAGGCAAAAGCTGACTCGTTGGAAAAGACTCTGATCCTGGGAAAAATTGAAGGCAAAAGGAGAAGCGGGGGCAGAGTATGAGATGGTTACATAGCATTACTGACTCAATGGACATCAATCTGAGCAAACTCCGGGAGATAGTGAGGACAGGGAAGCTTGCTGCAGGCCCTAGGGTCACAAAGAATTAGACATGTCTTAGTGATTGCACAAGAACAACAATAATTATATAAGAAAAAAGTAATAATTACCTGCAATGCCACATTTTGAGAATCAATGTGGTACAAAAATTTGACTTCAATCTCTTGACACAAGCTGACCTAGATTGTATACACTGAGCACACACACATGCACTAGGCTCAAACATTTTCATATTTAGGTGTCCATGTCCAGAAGCTTTATCATTCCTTGCTTCTGCTTCTCTTACAAAGCCCCTGCCCTTCTATTTTCCCTTCTGGGATTCCTTTACTGGGCACTTGTTCCTCTGCCCACTGCCTTCTTCTCTCTACACTTTCTTTGGGGGCATCACTCTCAGAGTCTTAACCATGACCACTCTATAAGTCTGATTCCTGCCTCAAGCTTCAGCCTTGAAGCTGATTTTCTGCAGTGTACTGCCAAATGGATATTCCTTATATCCCCCCAAAAAACTAGCCCCTGAATCTTTCCTGAGGACTGCTAGCTTGAAACCTAGTAATCCAGCGGTTGGCCTTCTCCTTCCCTGAATGCTCCATGTTTGACCCATCACAGTGATCTGACTTTTTTTTTACTGGACCTAGAAGGCAATGGCACCCCACTTCAGTACTCTTGCCTAGAAAATCCCATGGGTGGAGGAGCCTGGTAGGCTGCAGTCCATGAGGTCGCTAAGAGTCAGACATGAATGAGTGACTTCACTTTCACTTTTCACTTACATGCATTGGAGAAGGAAATGGCAACCACTCCAACTTCTTGCCTGGAGAATCCCAGGGATGGGGGAGCCTGGTGGGCTGTGGTCTATGGGATCACACAGAGTCAGACACGACTGAAGTGACTTAGCAGCAGCAGTAGCAGCAGTAACTAGGTAACTAGTAACTAGTCCCCGTCTCTGGTCTTCATGCTTTAAAACTACCATGTACTCTGTTCAAGAAGGTGAACTTCTGGAGCCTTCAGCTGGGAGTTTGCAGAGGTTTCCTATCATGGACACTGGGCAGGATAAAGTCAATGCCTAGAATGACTTTCAAGGCTTCTATGACTGATATTAGTCCTCCTTTCAAGCCCCATCCTTGTTATTTCCCACTTTACATTTTGTTGGTGACACAATCACACATATAAACATATGCAACCATGCACACATACATGCATGCACACACACACACACACATGCACATGCTATGTTGTTCAATCCCTCCATGCCTTAGGACGTGTGGTTCCCTCTGATGGAAATGTCTTCCCTGCCATTCTTGCTAATGTCCGTTCCTGTCTTCAGACTTAGCTCCAAGCTTACCTTTTTCTCCAAGCTTTCCTTAAACCCAGGCTCAGTCATCTGATCATCCTCCTCTATGCTCGCAATGTGATGTTGAAAGGACATGGGTGTCTGTGTCCCCATCTGCTGACTGCCAGCTTGTCCAGGGATGAAAGTTCGTACACACAATGGTAGCTTCTCAACAGATATCTGTAAAATTGAAGCAGATTCTTTTTGTTCACCCTCCACTACCCTCACTTGTTCAGGATTACAGGCATAGGTCTCAGTCATCCTAAGAGCTTACATCAGTGTTCACTGTAGAAGGATGCTCCAAACAGGCATAACTACTTGACAGGTAAGAGGAAACTAGGGTTAAAATTGAAGGTTAGATGACTGGCACTTTCATAAAAGAGGTGTCTGTCAAAAAGGCCTCAGATCTCACTGAAATGTTCCTTATTATGATACTTGGTAGTTGTGAGAAAATGACTCCATTCTAGCACCTGAGAACCCTCAAATATCTTATATTTAAATATAGAAATAAACAGAAAAATTCATACTGATAACCAGAGAATATAAAGGTGTCCATAAAGTCTGGAAATAGATAATAGGACTTATTTTTTTGGTTATAGATTGAAGATGTCCTTGATGACGTGTGTTTACACCTGTTTGCAGACTTACCCTGCTTGCTTAAGGGGAACTTGGTAAAGCTACTACAGTATATATCAACACCATTGGGAGAAACTGTCTTTGATTCACATTCTAAAACTGGACTTGTAGCACTACCAAATCACCCAAATATAATTTTGACAAATGTCATGTCAAAAAAATGTAGATATATGATTTTCTTAAGGAACCCAAGCTCCTGAAATAAGGTAAGGAAACTTTCAATATGTTAGCAGCCTTTCTTGCTTCTATCGCATGCATATTATATAGGGTTTCGAGGTAGCCCTCCAAAATATTAGCTGAAAGCTTTCTCGCAAAGCAAATCTTTCCCACATCCTTCCCTGCAGTTCCTCTTTAAGAGGTGTCAGCATGGCTGAAAGAATGAAGTGGCTGCACATTGTTTGCCAGTGCTATTATGTGCTTAACATTTCCATAACAAAAGTGCCACTCGACTTCTCCCCGATTAATGCAGCTGGAGGGCTCTTGTCGTCCTTTAATAAAACATTGTTGAAATCATTTATTTAGAGCCCCTGGTTACTAGTGGGAGAATGACCATCTTTGTGCCAAAATATAGTGTATACAGTCCACTATTTTGTAGTAGATCATTCTGTTATTTAAGAAATTGATTAAATGGATGCCTTATAAGGTATTTATGCTAATAGCACATTACTTATGTCATTCAAATAGTCAAGGGTGAAGCTTTTCAACTGTCCAGCAGAAGCAATCTCTCCAATAGACTACAGTAACTTCTGACTTTACTTAACTCACAAAGCTGCTAGACCCACTGGAAGCCCAAGCCTCCTGGAACTGTTCCTGGGCCATGGGCATTGTAACAAGATGCTTCCCAACAACCTTGCTTTGGGGAGCTGGGAGAGACAGGGTCAGCTGACCCTGTTTCCGAAGGTCCTTGGTGTAAGATGTCAGAAACCAAATCACGTGTGCTTTTCTTTTTTACGGGATCAAAAAGGGTCACATGAGGAAGTTGGAGAACTTCCACTGTTGTAACCTGTGAGCTAATCATTCAAAGGTAAAGTTGAAAGTGGCAAGAGTTTCAGTGCTGAGCCTGCAGTCTTGGAAAGTTCTCAGGGCACGTTCCTCTCTTTTCATTTTATACAACACAGCATTGCTGGGAGGAATCGGGGTGCAAATGCTGGAGTGGTGAGGAAGGAACCTCCCACTCTACGTGGTTTCTCATGACTCTTCAATCCAGAGAGACCGCTGGTTCTGAGTTGTCTTCACCCTTATGGACTCCCCTGGGAGAGCTGCAGTGCACCCAGACGTGTCAGAGCATGGTGGTCCCTGAAGTGTGTGGTTTCCTTCCGTATGGACATTTGTCAGGACCCTGCCCACGCTAAGGGATGTCCTGCTACTTAGTGCAAGAATTTAGTTCGCTCTGGCCATTTCCCACTTGACACACGTGTATTGCCCGCGTACATTGCTAGATATTGTTGAAAATAAACAGAGACCTTATGTTATGTCCATTGTGGTCATACACAAAAGCGTTGCCGTGTGCTTGGGTGAGCAGTGAAGCCTGAACCTCCTTCCATTTACTGTATGGTCACTGTCAGCTCAATGAACTGCCCCCTTGTTCTCCACCATTGTCCCACACTCCCTTAAACATTTGTCACTGAAGTGCCTCCAAAGACAAATAAACTGTCACGGAGAATGCAAACCTGCTAACAGGGAAATGAGAATGGCTGGGAGGACACAGATTTTCCATGAACACCAAAAAGGAGTTGCTCTCACCCTGGAAGACTTCTGTTAGAAGTCGGGTGCTTTTTAACACTACCCTGGAAAAGCCAAGGCTCCCTTGCCTTCAGTAATCGTACTTCCAGGCATTCTCCATGAGACATTTGGCCTTCTCAAATGTCCAAAATTCCAAAGGCTCCCCTGAGAGCGTGAGATATTACAGATGTCAACATCTGTAAAAATCTTTTCTGCCCAGGAGCAGATGGCAACCTATAATCCGGGAACCTAACATCTCAGCAACCTGTTCTGGAATTCACTAGGTCTGCAGAGGACTGAGGGGGGCTCCTAGGCTCCAGTGTAGAATTGTTTAAATTAAAATAGACCACCGATCAATGTTCACTTTCTCCAAAGAAGAAAGCAAAAGCCTCGAGTCCTTGCGCTCCCCAAGAGCGAGTTGTGTTGATTTACTCCAGGCAGATGCTTTTGACAGGACCCTGTAAAATCAAGTCGTGAGTTTATTGTAGCAGTTAATTATCAGGCCTTTTCTAGTGCTAATGCCTTTTACTTCGTACTGGGGAAAACTGGGCCTTTTACTGGGACAAAGACTTAACTTTTAGTCAAGAATGTGTTAAAATAACAGGAGAAGATGATTTAAATATATTTAAGGACAAATGCAAAAGCATTTGCTAACTCTTGGTTTTGTAAAGAAAGCTGATTTCATTTACAAGTCTCTTGGAATACTCTTTGTTCACTTACCAAAGAAACAACGCTTTCAGCTTTATTTTAACAATATGTTTACTCAACCATTCAGGTGACCCGGTTCTAGCCACACACCACTCTCCTGGGCTGACCTGACATCACAACTATCTCAGGCTTTCTAATGCCATGCATATATGAATCTTGGTTTTAGATGAATTAAGAAATACCTCGAAGCCGAGGGAGTTAGAGGCAAAAGAAACTTCCAATGTAGGGGTGGGAGTGAGTGGGAGGAAGTTGGAAGGGGGCATAGCTTTGTTAATTACTTCAGGCAGCAGAGAAATCTGGTTATGTTTTCTCAGCACATGTTAATATCATATAAAGAGACACGAGATCTTGCTAATCTGTCGACCCCTCAGACAAAGTTTATTTGTGGTGACTTTTAAACTCCTGACTTGCCTTCCAATCACCGAGTTTAAAATGAAAAGCTTTAAATAAACACCAGGAATAGAAGATAAATAAACTTTTTTTCCCCCTTGCAAGTGCCTAGCTTGGCGAGGTTCAGACTCAAATCCCCAGAGGACAGAGCGCTCTCTTTTGTGTTAATGTTTAAAAGATTTTCCAATGCCGGAGTTTATTCCTACTGCAAACATTTCTATTTACAAGGTCAAGTGTATCAGCACTCGACACAGCTTAAGAGTGTAATTATTTATCTAAGGGCGTTTGAGTGTAGATCAGTAGCTCTGGCAGGAACCCAGCCTTCAGCCCACTGCTAAACAACTCCTCACAACAATATTACAAGTTCTGGTAATTGTTCCTCTCCCCAGTATGTTTACTTTTGCCCGCCTGAATGTTTTGTAACAAAATTTTGTACTTTTTCACCCAAAGTGTGAAAATGACTTTGAAGTTGAATCTCCCAGGTTTCTTAAGACCTATTGGTAACAGATGTTATTGGCATGTTTGATTGTAGGAGGACAAGGACTTCTAGTAGCCAGAGAGGAGACTCCAGAGGGTGGGGGTGAGGGGGGGGGCTCCCAGTGGAAAGGAGGGAGGGTAAAGAGATGTGTGGGTTAGCCCCAAACTATGCCAAGCCTCTCCACAAATGTAAATACCAATGGAGACCACTCAAATTATATCTTTTTAGCTGCCTCATTTACAGATGTTTAATTGTTCATTAAATTGAAGGCAGAAATAATAGCCCTCATTTCTAGTCTTGTACTATATTTTAATTTCAGTTGATGGTTGATAGATTCCCAGTGGCCCCTCCACCCTGCTCCTCACCCATTATTGGGTTAACCACAATGTGACTCTGGAAAGTAACTACACCATATTCATTATTTAAAACTCTTTACTGATGTACACATTTTAATAAAATCAAATAACAACAACAACAAAAAATACACAAAGCCACAGTTACTTAAAACATAGGATTTTTTTAAAGTCTATAAAAATACAATGTTTAAGGCAGTTTGGAAATGCATTTATACATTTCTACAATGTTCATAAATTCTCTTGAAAATAAGAATGTTAACTTCAAATCTATAAAATACACTGTACATTTTTAAACTGTTCTAGATAGAGCACACTTCACAATTGATGGTGGTTCTGGATCCCTGGTGACAAATGGATTCTTTACATTTCAGGCAAGAAAGGTGTACCATGGATGTGGATTTAAAATTTTTAATTTCTTTTTTAAAAATAAATTATTTCTGAAGCATACAATTTATAAAAATTCTATATACAAAATACAGCAACTGGTAACAAATCCCAGTTTTAATACATTTTATATACGAAGTACCAGGGGTGAGCGCCCTGATAAAAGCAGAGGCAATATATGTTCTCTGCATATTTGTACATACAATTTCTTGGTGTAAAGAACAAAAAGGACAACAGAACAAACATCATAAAGAGGCTTTCATAAATGGCAGTGCAGAGCTCTTTTAAATAAAAACTTGCATTGTTCAACACCACTAGCAACTCCCTAGATAGCATTTTTGGATCCTTAATCCTAAGCAATGTGCTAAGAGATCTGAGTGGTGGCAATGAAATTAAAGTCAAGGGCTCAAAACTATCCAAACTCAGGAAAATTAACCCTTTTCATGCCCGCCACCCTCACCTCCCGCCCCCCCCTCCCCTTACAAAAACAATTCTGGGCGCGGAAACCAAGAGTAAACGAGAATCGGTTACGATTGCAATGTCCTCACTGGCCACAATAAAAGTCGATACCGGAACCCCCCCACCTGTCTCTTATACACATCTAGATGTGTATAAGAGACAGTTCTCCATGATCAGTCCCTATGCAAATATAAATCCTTCTTCAAAACTCCAGCTCCAAACCCAGTCCCTAGAAACTCTTAAGGCCCACTGGTCATCATCCTCTCTTCGGAGTCCAGGACTACGGTTCTGTCCCCTTGCCAGGCCCGTTTTATCCCAGGGGTCTGGAGCTAGGCCGGCTTCTGCGGGGAGTTTCTGGAGCCTGGAATGGGGGAAGGGAAGGATGTCCAAAAAGTCCTGCTCCGGAGAGGAGGCGAGGATCGTGCAACAAGTCGAGGGCAGGAGATCCGCTAGGCAGAAGCCACCTAGAAAACGTTTTGGAAAAAAAAATCCTCGACCACCCCTCTGTCCCCGAGCCACAGGTGCCCCGTAGCCGACCCCCCCGTGGCCGACGGCGGGGGGCGCGAGGGCTAAAAGAGCAGCGGGAGCAGCAAGATGGAGGCGAACATGGTCCAGGCGCTTTGGGGTGCCGAGCGGCAGCCGCCGCCGCTGCTCCTGCGCCCGGGCCCGTAGGGCAAGTCCCCGCGGCCGCCTGCCGCCGCAGCGCCGCCGCCCGGGCGCGGCGGGTGCGGGACCCCGTCCTCGTCGTCCAGCGGCTGCTCGCCGCCCGTGCCCCCGGCGCGCTGCTCGTCGTCGTACTCCTCGTCGTAGTAGTCGTCCAGGCCCCCGTCCGAGCCGCTGCTGCCCGGGCCATTGCCCAGTTCGGCGCCGAAGCACAGGCGGGCCATGTTTTCCTTGACCGACTCGCAGATGGGCCGTTCCAGGCCATCGCACACGCAGTCGTTGAGCAGTGCCGCCTTGGGCATGGCCAGCATGTCCTCGATGACCGTGCGGCACTCGTCGGTGCAGCGCAGCCCGTTGAAGAGCTTGCCGCAGTAGGTCAGGTAACGGCTGAGCGCCAGGTTGCAGCGGCTGTCGCGGTCACAGCGCCTCCGGGCCTCGGTGCAGCCCAAAACCCCTCCCGCGCCCGCGCCGGGGCCGCCTGCGCCGCCGCCGCTCGTCCGGGGCAGGCACGGCTCAATGGCGCGCTTGGTAGACTTGCAGTTCTCGTCCTGCGCACAGTCACAGTCCTCCAAGGCGGGCCCGCGACGCGTGTGGTTGAGCTGAATGAGGGCCGAGATGCAGTGGCTCGGGCAGCGCCAGCGCGAAGAGAAAGAGGCGGCCGAGGCCGGGAAGGCGGCAGCTGCGGCGGCGGCCCCCGGCACGTCGCTCCCGCCGCGCTGCGCCAGCACCGGCGCGCACGCCTCGGCGTACTGGTTGTAGGCGTAGCTGCACTCCGGCTCCCCCTGGCACTGCAGCAGCGCCTGCCAGCAGATGAGGCGGCGGCCGTGCGCCAGCCCCGAGCCCCGCGGCGCCGAGCCCAGCAGCTGCAGCAGCGCCATCAGGCACAGCCAGGCGCCCGGCACGGTTCCCCTGCGGGCCCCGCCGCCGCCGCCCAGCAGCCCTGTGACCATCGCGGGCAGCGGCGGCCGCCGGGCGAGGAGCGGAAAGGAGTCGAGGCGCGGGGAGCGGCGGACGCAGAGCCGGCGGAAAAGTTTGCCCCAGTCCTGCCAACTTCTTGCATGAGTGTTTTCATAAATCCATGCGCGCCGCCGGCTGTTGCCCCGCTGCTTGCAGAAGGTCGGCTCTCGCTTGGGCTGCGGGGGGCTTCCTAGAAGTGCACGGCCGTGGAGAGCCCCTCCGGTCGGCCCCCGGCAGTGGCGGGAGGCGTTCACTGCCGCCCTCGGAGTTTGCTGGCCGCGGGGCCGCGGCGGGGCTGCGGGACCGCGCGGCGCCGCGGGTGCATTTTGCTCTGCGCCTGCAGATCCGTTGTGCGGCCGCGGCGGCTCCTTCCTCCCGGACTCAGTGCCGCGCCGCCGCCGCGGATTCTCGCATCGCGCCGCTTCCTGGCTCGCGTCCGGGCGCTGCCCGCCTTCCCGCGGCCCGGCCGCCGGCGTCCCCTCCCCCTCCGCCCGCGGCGACCCCGGCCTCGGCTCCGGGGAGCTCTTTCCGGGCGGCACGGTGAAAACGGGAAACTTGGCGCGGCGGGAGAGCAGCGGCTCCCGGGCTTCCCTCGGCGGCGGCTTCTCGGGTGACAAGGAGCCCGGGGAGCGGATCCGCTGAGCCCGGCTGCGGACTCGCTCGCTGCGAGGCTTTAAATACAAAAATGGGCCGGGAGCCCCCGCGTGGTGCCGCGGTGCCCCCTCATTATGCATGCATGGAAAAGCAAACAAACAAAAACATTAGCAACGCTCCTCCGGCTCGCCGAGTCCCGGCCCCGCGCGCTCCGAGCCTGCCCGCTTTCTCCTTTCTCCACTCTCTTTCGCCCTTTGCTCGGCCCCCTTTCCCGGCTTTTCGAGATGCTATTGGTCCCGCCTGTTGTTGTTGAAACTTTTTTTTTTTTTTTTAGGGGGGGGGGGGGGGCGGGGGAGGAGAGAACCCAGAGAATTTAATGTGGAACTCTGAAACTTAAAAAAAAAAATCCAGACACACACAAGAAAGAGGCAAAAGCTTTAGCTAGGGGGATATCGATAGTCACCACCCTTTTCAGCCCCCACCCAGCACCCTGTTTCCCATTTACCTATCTGGCAGGTATGGCCCTGGAGCCAGGCATTGTTGTCATTTTCAAGACAGAAATCCAATAAGTCAAATTAATTTTTTTTTTTTAAGAAAGAAAGTTTCTAACGGACGGTGATGAAAAAATCAATACATTAAAAATATTTAGGGATGTTGCGCAGTACCTTCTGGCCGCAGTCAGAACAGAAGAGGAAGGGGATAACTTGGCATCCTCCAAGGTTTCTATGCAAGCGTCTGTTTCAGTCTGCCTCGGTTTAAGGGAAACCGCCGCCTACAGCAGCCTCTGCGATCCAGGCGCGGGAGTTTGCGAACTACCTTAACTGCGGCGCAACGCAGCCTTCGACCACCAGAGGCACCGGGCGTCTGCAGCCTGTCAAAAACTGGCGCTTTTTTCCTCCCCTTTCCGTGGAGAGACTATCAACTCCATCTGTCACAAAACTTCAGGCTAAATCTCCTCTGGTGAAGCCGAGGCAGCCGGGGCTCCAGTACGCACAGCGTTCGGCTGTCCGTCTCTCCCCAGGGGCCCGGTGAGTTGGAAATGGCAAAAGTTAGAATAGAGACACAGCGTCTGCAGACTCATCAGGCTGCAGAAAGCCTCCCGTTCCTGCGGAGCCTGCTGCGTTCCTCAGAGGCTCAGGGTCTGCATTAGGAAGCTGCATTTCAGCAATTCCCCAAAACAAAGCGAAACCAAATAAACCTTAAAAAGCCAGGGTGAAGTAAGACAGACCTCGTTGCTCTGACCTGAATAATGGAGAACGCACAAACAACAATAGCAATCTATATTCAAATATATTAAGTCTGCAACTGGATGGCCCATTGGAACAACCACTTCCCAGATTCTAGGGCCTTTTTGGTTTGTTTTTACTTTGTTTTGGTTATTTGGAATTGTAATCTCCGTCCTGCCGGAAGGGCTTGGACAAGTCACACTCTCTTGACTTGGACCTTTCACATGTAAGGTACAAGGCCAGACTGGACCCTTGAAAAAGTCTTTTCACGTTTAATGCGCTGTGGCTTTAGGCTCATAAGAACAAGGTCGGCAGTCAGCTGCGTTTTAAACTGACGTTTGGTTTGTTGAGTTCCTTTGGAACAGTGGGTCTCAAACCTTGGTGAGCTTGAGACTCGCCTGGTGGCCTAGTTTAAAGCCACACTGCTGCGTCCTCTCCTGGAGTTCCTTATGCAGTAGAACTGGGGTGGGGGTGGGGAGCAAGACTCGGCATTTCTAACAAATTCTCAGGGAAAGCTGCTGCTGCCTGTTGGGAACCAACGTTTGAGAACACCCTTTCTAGAGGTCCACATGTTTTGTTGTTTTTTTGTAAAAGTAGCCCCCATCCTGGCCTTGATAGAGCTCAGTGGGATTTCAGAAAGGCAAAGAGCTTTGAGAACTTTGAGGGAGTCACCTCAGCACCCCTGCCTCATGGCATTTCAGGCCAGCGTGGCTTTCAGCAGCTGGAAAGACCAAACTTTTGAAAAGGGGGCTATGATGATGAGATAGAAGGAGGAATGAGCCCCCTCCCCCATCGGCCCCAGAGACTGAGTACCACCTTGTCTCACATCCAGGTTTTCATTGATAGCCACCAGACCTCCAAGCCCTCTCTCATCACCCCCACACTAATCCCCATATCACTCTGTACATCCCTTAAGCTGACTTAAGCTTAAGTCATGATTCCCATCTTGAGCTTTCACCCCCACACCCCACCCCCTCAAATCCCACTTCAACTGGAGTCTCAGTTTGTTCTTAGCAAAATCTTGCATATTCCCAAGCTGCTTTCTGAGCTGAATCTCCCCCTTCTTGCTCTAATTAAAACCAGCTGGAACATACAGAATAGGAGAAAATATTTGCAAACCCCATATCTGATAAAGGATTAATATGCAAAATATAACAGGAACTCATACCATTCTATAACAAAAAAAATTTGATTAAAAATTGGAAAGAGAACTCGAATAGACATTTTTCTAAAGAAGACATACAAATGGCCAACAAATACATGAAAAGATGCTCATTGTCACTAATGATTGGGGAAATGCAAATCATACCACAATAAGATATCCCCTGACACTTGTTAGAATGGCTGTCCTCAAAAAGACAAGAGATAACGAATACTGGTGAGAATATAGAGGAGAGGGAACCCTCATGCACTGTTACTGGTAATATAAATTTGTGCAACCACTATGGAAACCAGAATGGAGGTTCCTCAAAAAATTAAAAATAGAACTGCCATATGATCCAGCAATTGCACTTCGGAATACTTTATCCAAAGGAGATGAAATCACTGTCTTGAAAAGATATCTGCACCCCCATGGTCATTGCAGCATTTTTCACAGAAGCCAAGATAGAAGACTACCTAAGTGTACGTCAACAGGCTAAGAAAGGATCAGTAAAATGTGGTTATGTATATATACATATAATGGAACATGATTTAGCCATAGGAAAAGAAAGAAAAAAGAAGGAAATCTTGTCATTTGCATCAACATGAATGTCCCTTGAAGGCATTATGCTAAGTGAAATAAATCAGACAGAGAAAGATAAATATTATCTGATTTCACCTATATGTGGAGTCTTAACCAAGTTCATAGAAACAGAGTAGAATGGTGGTTGACAAAGACTGAGGGTTGGGGGAAATGAGATGTTGGTCAAGCGGTACAAACTTCCAGTTATGAGATGAGGAAGTTCCAGGGATGTAATGTATAGCATGGTGACTGTTAACACTACTGTGTTGTATACTTGAAAGTTGCTATGAGAGTAGAACTTTAATATTCTCAACTTAACAACAACAACAACAACAAAATGGTAATTATGTGAGGTGAAGGATGTGTTAACCAACCTTATTGTGGTATGCATTTCACCATATACATGTTTATTTAATTGTCAAATTGTAAACTTTCAACTTATACAATGTTATACATTAATTATATCTGAACAAAGCTGGAAAAAATACATCCCAGCTAACCTTTTGAGGCAGGCTTCTTCAAAATCGTTCTTCATTTCTGGCTGATTTTTCCTCCATAACCCACTTCCCACCAGCCCTGGAAATGGAGTACATGGGCTGTTGTTCCTCTCTTGTTCCCACTTCCAAACTATTCTCTCCCCTCCTCCCTGGAAACCTTCATCTTCCTTGAGTGGCTGCCTGCCTCTCCAGTAGTCACCCACTGACTTTTCCTCCATCAACAGTGTCTCTCTGGCTTCCCTTGTGGCTCAGCTGGTAAAGAATCCACCTGCAAATCGGGAGGCCTGGGTTTGATCCCTGGGTTGGGAAGATCCCCTGGAGAAGGGAAGGGCTACTGGCTCCAGTATTCTGGCCTAGAGAATCCTATGGACTGTATAGTCCATGGGGTCGCAAAGAGTCGGACACAACTGAGCAACTTTCACTTCACTCACAGCGCCTCTCAACCAGGACTGCTCCTGGAAACCACAGAAGACAGAGAATGGGTAGAGTGGCTCTTTCCTCCTCAAGCATGGTATATAACCAGTACTGAAACTGAGGGTCATCAATAATCAGTTAGATCCAATAAACCTGTAACCTGGCTTCACTGACCAAGCTCAATTTAAGTTTTGCTACAGAAAACTTACTTGTCCTCCAAGTGTCATGTGCCATTCTAAGTCACTGCAGTCTTGTCCAACTCTGTGTGACCCTATGAAATGTAGTCTGACAGGCTCCTCTGTCCATGGGATTCTCCAGGAAAGAATACTCGAGTGGGTTGCCATGCCTTTCTCCAGGTGATCTTCCCAACCCAGGGACTGAACCGGTGTCTTTTACATCTCTTGCATTGGCAGTCGGGTTCTTTACCACTGGCACCACCTGGGAAGCTCCCAGGTGTCATGCAGCCTAAACAATAAGATGTTTGCCCAAGTTGTTTTATAGGAACTTGGAGTCAGCTGTGTACAGTTAGAGCTGTAGCCAGATAAGACCACCCAAGCATCAACTGAGCATGCTCAGTTGTCTGCCTGGTGACCTCTTGACATCAGAGAACCGAAAACTCTACCCTAAGAACATACTAATGTGCCATTTTCTAAACACTTGTCTCATGAAGACACCTGTAGCACAGATGTGCCTGGGTAGAATGATGATTCCTCCCCCTTTTCTTACTTCCAACCCCCTTTCCCCATGCTCCCCACATCTCAGCTTTATCCCTTAAGTACCCTGAACCCTTCACCTTCAGAGAGGCACATGAGAAGTGTTCTTGGGTCTCCTCGTTTGACTGCCTTGTGAATACACGCTTTGCTGTCAACCTTGGCATGCCTGCGTTTGCCTTGCCGCATGTCAGGCAGATGAACCTGCTTCTACAACGGTACCATCCTGGGCACAGAGGAGAAGTTGGTCCATCACAGTGGATGCTGTGTCAGCCAGAGCTTGACCAGAGCAGGATCTGTGAGCAAGACAGATGAATTTATTATGGAGAGGGGAATTCCCACAAGGGTGCTAGCTGGGCAGTGGGCGGTGTGGTCTGTTGTGTCTGTGTCTGGTGTTCAGCCTGAATTCACTGGGGTTGGCCAGTTTGGTGGTTGGGAAGGAAAACTGGGACTTCAACTTGTGAGAAAAGCTGGAACCAGTTGGGGTGAACTGGAACTAGCGTCTTCTCCATCACTTCTGGTCTTGATACCTCAGGGGGTAACTTGTAGGGTAAGGTGGTACCTTCAAACCTGGAGCTGATACACACTTTGTCCAGGACTCAGAGAAGCCGAAGTAAGAGTGGCAGGAGCTTGGGAAGCTCAGGTCAGGTACTGACCCATCCCAACCAAGGGGAGATTTAAATCAGCAAGGAAGGGAGCCAGCTGCCACAGAGTCTACAAAGAATGTGGTGCCGCTGCTTCACTTCCTTCTTCCAAATCTGGTGCAAAATTCCCCTCATGGCTGACAGCAATGGGGAACCATGTGCTGAGAGGAATTCTGGGAGCATAGCTCCATCTCAGCTCAGTGGACATGGTATAAAACCATTCCTGGTGCAGTTGGGCATTCAGGCTTAATTTCCTCAGGGGTACATTTCCTCATGGTTTCAGCATCTGACTCACTGGTTTCTCTCCAGTGTAGTCTTCATGACAGATTTGACCTCTGAGTTCCTTGACTTCTTAACATAAATGCAACAGCTTTGAACCGTATCCTAGGCCTAACCATTACCATAACTGTGTCACCTTGAAAGTTTCCAGTTCCGAATCTGTGATTGGAATGTCATTTCTTTGGCTACCAACTCCTGTCTTTCCAGTCTGGCTCAGTGTTGTCACTTCTCACCTGCTCAAAATGTTCTTTGTAATTACTTCTGCTGCTTTCTTAATTCACTTTCTACTGTATCATGCCCATCCACTTGCAATAGGCTATACTTCATTCTATCTTAAAACAAAACAAACCCTTCCTAGACCACAACTCCCTACTCAGTAATTACCCCATTTCTATTAAAACTTCTTGTAAAAGTTGCTTTTACTCACTTTCTCTGTTGTCTCCTCAATTCACTATAATCAAGATTCGTCCCAGTATTTTTCTCATCAAGGATGACTGAAATCTTGCTCTATCTAATGATCACTTTTCAGTCCTCATTCTATCTGACATTTCAGTACCACATGACATGACGATAACCGTTCTCTTCAAAGTACTTTTTTGTTTGGCTTCTGAGACTCTGCATTCTCCTGTTTCCCATTGTACTGGCTGGGCGGCTCCTTCTCTCTCGAAACTCACTCCCTAGGTGATCTCATCCAGTGCCTAGATGCTGAGTTACATCCCTTGATTTGATCATTTCAATCCCAGTCTTTTTCTGATTCCCATGTATATTTATTCACTTGGTTGCTTAATGAGCATCACAAACTTAGCTTGCTCCAGGAGCACTTCTGTTTTCCCATCCCCAAAACATGTTTGTTGCCTGGTCTTTCTGTGGCTTGTATTCTCCAAAATTCATCTCCATCAATGTCCCCCATCCTTTGATATCTGTGCTACTTATATCAAGAGGCAGAGTCTAATTTCTTTTCCCTTAAATTTTGGGCAGACATTAGTTACTTTGACCAATGTAATGCAATATTGGTGACTGACATTCTGGGACCATCCAGTGAGGGCACCAAAAACCTTGCAGCTTCTACCTGGGCCTCTCAGAATGCTTGCTCTGGAGAAACCAGTTATTGTGTAGGAAATCTGACTACTTTCAGACCACCATGCTGTGAAGAAAGCCAGGCTTGCCATGTGGAGAAGGTTCATGGAGAGACAAAGAGATGGCTGGGGAGCTCCCAGCTTTTTCAGCCATGTGAGTGAGAAGGTCCAAGATGTGTGAGTGAAAAGGCCATCTTGGATATCTAGCCCTATGGAATCTTTAGATGACTCTAGCTGCAGCTGCCATGTGATGGAAAGCATATAAGAGAAATCCCAGCCCAAGGTCAGGACTAGGATAAGGGGAGGTAAAGCAGCCAGATATAAAATTTAAGGAAGTATTCACTTTCATAGTGATGCTGCAGGGACTTTGAGAGAGTGACTTTACATCCTGTACGCTAGACACTTCATTCACCTCATCCTAGTTCTGATCTTGCCCCATGAATGGACAGCGCAGCTTACCCTGGTCAACCCAAAGAATCATAAGAAAAGACCCAAGATGTTGTTTCAAGCCACTAAATTTTGAGGTAGCTTGTTATTCACCAATAGTTAATCATATATACGCTTGCCATCATACTCAATTGCTTGGGTCAAAGATTTACTTGGATTCTTCCCTTTTCTTTACATCCCACATCCAACTGATGGCCCATCAAAGGCAGTCAATAAAATATTTGATGGGTTTAATGTGTGAAAATCAGAAACTTATTGCTTGTCTTCTAAATTAGCCAACTTCAGAACTTCTAAACCACTTATACTATAGAAAAGAGAACAGAGACACTGAGAAGTTAAAAGAATCAGTTCTGAAGTCTTGAGATACAAAACGATATTCCCAGAGTGCTGTGTGGTTCAGTGTAAGAAAAAAAGATTCGATGTTAAGCATCACCTGTTGGTGCTTAGCAATACGGCAGAGAGAAGGCCATGAGAAGCAGATCTCTGCCCTTTCAGGGACTTAGCAATATGTCATTGGGGAGTGTCTAGGATGCTTACTACTTAGCTGAAGGCTTCAGTCATAGGTCCCCACTCACCTGTTTTAATTTATTTTTGTTTTTATAAGTAGAGAATGTGAATACTTGGTAGCAGACATCCAGTAGAAACCAACAACATCTACTGTAGAATTCTATATGCTACCTTATATCCTGAATGTCTACCCCTTTCTTCCTAAAAGTCTTCTTTGTATATCTCCATTGCTTTCTTAAGAAGAATGAATTCTTGGGAACAAAATAGAATGGGAATCTCATATGGATGGGAATCCCATTCATGCACAATAAAGTTGGGTTATTCCCATAGCTAAAGATGTAGGGCCTTCGCCTAAACTCCATCTTTCCGTGTAACCCCCTCAAGGACCATCCCAAGTCTTATTGATTTCATTTAAGAAAAAGTTTCTCTCATCCAACCTTTCTATATTCCCATTACCCTGGCTTCTTAGAGATTTTTCACCATTGGTGACCACTAGGTGTTTCCCAACACTTTCTCTAAATCAGAGGTTCTTAACCAGGGAAGTGTCTCAGAATCGCTTGGGAGGTTTCTTAAAAATACATATACCCATATAAGTTTCATTACACTTGAATTCTTCCCTAAGGGCCTAGGAGTGTGTATTTTGAGAAAAAAATTACAGAGGTTTATTTATGGTCAAATAATCCTGCAAGTGGTTCCCAGATGTGGAAATTTCATAGATCAGTTCACTTTTTAAAAAATTGGATTGTCTTTGAAAAAAAGATACCAACTTTTGAATTCTGTTGAATATTAACAACAACAACAAAAAATCCTTACTACCAGTTTTTAACATTAATGTTTCATTAAATAAAGACAACTTTGAAACCCCCAAAGCAGTGTGGGAATAACTTGAGAACAGAAGCTTTTAAATTGAATGCGTTTAGATTTTTAAAAAACTTAATATATTGTTCTATTTTTTCTTATTTTACCAGAAAGGTATGACACACGAGAAACTTCAGAAGTTTTTGCGACTTCAGTCAGCATTTTGGAATCACTACTCTAAAGTAATCTTCCATGCTGCTGCTAAGTCTGACCAAATCACTAATCCACTTAAAGACTTCCAGTGCTTCTTTGGGCTTCCCTGGTGGCTCAGGCAGTAAAGAATCTGCCTGCAATGTGGGAGATCTGGGTTTGATCCCTGGGTTGGGAAGGTCCCCTGGAAGAGGGCATGGCATGCTTTCCATGCTTTCCTGGAGAATCCCCATGAACAGAGGAGCCTGGTGGGCTACAATCTACGGGGTCACAGAGAGTTGGACATGGGCAACTAATCACAGAACCGCAACTCTTTAGGAAAACGCCCAAGGTCATCACCATCACTACAATTAGTAATCGTTTGGAGAAATATATTCATGAATATTTGTGCAAAAGATATAAAACATTTAGGAATAAATTTTATAAGGAAGACTTTGGATGCATGACTAGTTATAAGATATTACAATGAGAATGAAAATAAGATCTGAATATATAGATAAGGTATTCACAAAATAAAATGCTAATTTTTCTAAATAATATATAAATTTAATGCAATTCCAGTTGAAATCTCAACAGGGTTTTTCTTAGAACTGGATGAAATTATATTAAAATTCATAAAATTCATATAGGAAAGTTGATTACAAATACCTAAGAAAATTACAAAACTCAAATGAAAGGTATCATAATGTTCCAGGAAGGGGGACCCCTTCCAGGGCCTGACACTGGGATCTCGTCTAACACTTGGAAATGAATTGTCTGAGGAGACACATGTGCTGACAAAGCAAGGGATTTTATTGGGAAAGGGCACCCAGGTAGAGAGCAGTAGGGTAAGGGAACCCAGGAGAACTGCCCTGCCACGTGGCTCACAGTCTTGGGTTTTATGGTGATGAGATTAGTTTCCAGGTTGTCTTTGGCCAATCAGTCTAATTCAGAGTCTTTCCTGGTGGCGCATGCATCGCTCAGCCAAGATGGATGCTAAAGAGAGGGATTCTGGGAAGTGGACGGACACGCGGTGTTTCCTTTGACCTTTCCGGAACTCTTCCGGTTGATGGTGGCTTATTAGTTCCGTATTCCTTACCAGGATCTCCTGTCATAAAACAACTCATGTGAGTGGTTACTAAAGGGCCTGCCTAGGGTGGGCGGGTTCAACCAGTGTGCTTCCCCTAACAACTTCCCCCCTGAGAGACTTCATACTCAAGATACTTCTTGGGAATTGGGGCGGAGGTCTCTTTTTTTTGTAATTTTTTTTGTTGTTGTTGTGTATGAGTGTAGGCCTATCTAATAGAGCAGAAGTCTCTCTTTACCTCATCTAAGTCAAGGTATTTTTTGTCTGAAACCAGCATTTACCCTTGTAATAACAGCAATTTAGTTTGAAACTGTTGACCCCTCTCAGAGATAAAATAGACAGGGGCCAAACAGGAGACCTAACAGGATGGTCATCTCTGGTCCCCGGAAACAGAAGGCAACATTTGGGGTGAGGGTTGCAGGGTTTGTGACCTTTTTGATTGGTTGGTGGTGAGGCAAAAGAGCTATGCTCCAGGAATCTTGTGTTCAGTCTTAAGTTACCATCTTTCACCTGGGTGGGGGCTCCAGTTTTGTCAGTTCAGTTCAGTCGCTCAGTCGTGTCCGACTCTTTGCGACCCCATGAATTGCAGCACGCCAGGCCTCCCTGTTCATCACCATCTCTCGGAGATCACTCAGACTCACATCCATCGAGTCAGTGATGCCATCCAGCCATCTCATCCTCGATCGTCCCCTTCTCCTCCTGCCCCCAATCCCTCCCAGCATCAGAGTCTTTTCCAATGAGTCAACTCTTCGCATGAGGTGGCCAAAGTACTGGAGTTTCAGCTTTAGCATCATTCCTTCCAAAGGAACCCCAGGGTTGATCTCCTTCAGAATGGACTGGTTGGATCTCCTTGCAGTCCAAGGGACTCTCAAGAGTCTTCTCCAACACCACAGTTCAAAAGCATCAATTCTTCGGCGATCAGCCTTCTTCACAGTCCAATTGTGATCCACACAGTCAAAGGCTTTGGCATAGTCAATAAAGCAGAAGTAGATGTTTTTCTGGAACTCTCTTTTTCCATGATCCAGCGGATGTTGGCAGTTTGATCTCCAGTTTTGTAGAAGAACTCAAAGACATTGTTATGCATATTTTTTTGAGTGGGAACCAGGATCCTGTCTGGAGGCCATACCAACCTTTGATTGTTTCTCCTGTTTTTGTATCCCTTCCCTTCCCTGATTAGTGATTGTTGAATCCAACCTTTGGAACTCAGGGAAGGTCAAGGAGGCTGAATGAAGTCTATATCCTACCGACAAGAAATGGAGAACACAGAACAGATTTGTACTCAAGAGCCCCACAGAGTCCTGCTCAGTTTTAATTTAGGGAACTGGGCAACTAGGAATGTGATAACTTTTTGTCAAAATGGGGCATAGGACTGTCTCAGCTTGGAGAAGAGACACTGAATTGGAAGCATTTCTGAGTTTCAAGTCCTAGATCTGAGCTTTGTATGATTAAAATCTCAGTCTCTTGGTCTGTCATTTTGTTGAAACAGACCCAATTAGAAGTAGCTGGAGGAGCGATAACTGGAATTTTAATAGACAAAATAAATCTCATTTTTTTTTTTTTAGAAGAATAGGCCTGAAACCGAGTCTGGATCTGGCACTTTGGGGAGATTTGTAGCCAGGTAGCCAGTTGCCTAGCTTTATAAAAAGTAAGGTTGTAGTTACTACTTTCTAGCAGACATTGTTTTGAGAATGGTGGTGTCTAAGCCTGACACGACTCAGAAAACTCAAGTGTTAGCAATATAATGTCTAATCTGAAATTACACCGTAGTGTCACCTAGTTATTTTTCAGGATGTCTCAACCATAGCCACTCTATTTTGACTTTTTAACTGTAAATTTTTTTTTAATGGCCAAAGCAGATGTCACCATTAATGATGTCAGTATTTTTCTAGGTGTGAGAAGATGCAAGAACTGGAACTCATAAAATCTTTTCTTGAAAGGATCTAACTATCAGAAGGCCTGCTCTGTCAGTTTTTTCCAG
This sequence comes from Cephalophus harveyi, assembly GCA_006410635.1. Classification (NCBI taxonomy): domain Eukaryota; kingdom Metazoa; phylum Chordata; class Mammalia; order Artiodactyla; family Bovidae; genus Cephalophus; species Cephalophus harveyi. The sequence goes on from SJYT01012898.1 coordinate 150,271, forward strand.
AGCACAGAGTGCCTCATTCCTGATTTTTACCCTGAACTCCTTTCAGGGGGGTTGAAAGTCAGCTGTTGCTGTGGCCATGATTTAATCTTTGTAGATGTAGATGGCAAGTGTCAGTTTTCAGTTGGCAGAGCCCCTTTTTGTTTATAAACTTGACCATGATTTTGAAGGGGGCATTTTTATGACCATTTTATCTCATGGTGCTGAGAATATCCATTCTCAGGTTTGGCAAAGATTTTGTTGATAGGCCACTCAATGTGTTGTTACTGGTCTAGGCCATAAAACAGTATCCAAAATTCTCTGGACCACCTGTCTTACTAGCCTCTTGGTCCAGGAAAATATTTCCTCTTGTTGCTTTTTCCCATATCTAGAGTTACACTCGGAGAAGGCAATGGCACCACTCTAGTACTCTTGCCTGGAAAATCTCATGGATGGAGGAGCCTGGTGGGATGCAGTCCATGGGGTCGCTAAGAGTCAGAGCGACTTCACTTTCACTTTTCACTTTCATGTATTGGAGAAGGAAATGGCAACCCACTCCATTGTTCTTGCCTGGAGAATCCCAGGGATGGGGGAGACTGGTAGGCTGCTATCCATGGGGTCGCACAGAGTCAGACACGACTGAAACGACTTAGCAGCAGCAGCAGCAGCAGCAACAGCAGAGTTACACTCTTACCATCATCAATCTCACATGGAACTATATATTATTTTATCAGAGGCCTCAGTCATACATTTGGCAGTTTAAGAAACAGCAATTTTGTAAAACAGGTAAAATACAAATAACATAGCCAGCAGTATTAGTAAAGTCACAAGTAAGACGTAAGAGCTTCCATTAGATGTAGCCCAGTATATCCCAGGTCATCTGACTTAGTCTACTCTGTAGAATCTTTATCTTTATCCAGGGAAATTATATATTTTGGCATCATCTATAAGGCACATAGCCCAGTTTTTTTAGTGTTACTAGACTGATTATCCTTAATATGATTTAATTGTTTTTAACACAGAGGAGACTTTAAACGTAAGTTATAGCCTAGTGTTATCTATATAAATCCATAATTGTGGGAGTTTTTTTTCTTTTGTTGAAACTTTGTTTGTTGCTCTGATTGAGCTTAAGTAATAGAAGAAAGCTCAAATTTATGGCCAGAGTCAGAAAAGGCATTATTAATTGGCCCAATGAGGGAATCCCATCTAGTAATAGCATAGTGACCTGAATATGACTATAATTTTTCTTTTTAAGTAAATTTTCTCAGGGCCAACCAGTTAGAGTCTTATAGTAGAGAAATTTACAAAGGTAACCCAGAACTAGACACAGGTAATTGGCCACAAACCCAACAATTGGATTGATTTCTAAAACTGGCATAGGATCAGGCCTATGATAGAAAAGCATTTGATTTACATGCAAAGGTCTAAGAAGTCAAGGAAACATTATAAATGATCATATGAATCAGGTCCAGCATCTTGGGCAAGCTGTCACCTCTGATGTCGTCGTCTTCTCATCCTGATGTAGTGTAGTTTTTCCTCTGTTTGAGCATCATTTTAAGGTGAGATCAGGTCAGCTATCTTTTCTATAGACCAATTCAGTGTAGGGGCCTTTGGAAGTGGGAATTAGTCTAAGAGTTAAATTCCCTTCAGTTTCATTGTGCATGAGCTAGTTAAGAGTACATGATAAAAAAAAGTCCTTCCATCCAGGTTGGAGATAGTCCCTTAAATTATGTCTTTTTCTAGTCTTGGTTGTATGTCATGAGGCATCTGATCTTCATCTAAAGATAGATTACTGAGATAAGCTTCAGAACAAACTTAGGGTATTCTTTAAGAATTTAAGTAAATTTTACATTAATATCACATAACAGCAAAGAACTATACAAGAAATGAGTTTTACTACATGCAGATCTCCATTAACAAACTGGGATTTAACATTTATTGAAACATCTTTTTCTCCCTAAAATTACCCTCATTTTTATCAAATATAACCAAAATAAGGCTAGTTTGTTTGCAAAATAGGTCTGTTCTCACTAATTTTGGTCTGATGATTTATATAACCATAATTGATCATAGACTTTTTATTTTGCTGAAACATTTATAGAGTCTCAGACTGAACTTTTAAAATAAAACAGGGCTGGGAAACTCACATCAAAGGCTTATCACAGATTTTGCCTAACAAATCTAAGTGAATTTTTTCCTTTTTAAGGTCTCAAAGTTTCTTGAGATTTTTGTACCTGNATAGACTTTTTATTTTGCTGAAACATTTATAGAGTCTCAGACTGAACTTTTAAAATAAAACAGGGCTGGGAAACTCACATCAAAGGCTTATCACAGATTTTGCCTAACAAATCTAAGTGAATTTTTTCCTTTTTAAGGTCTCAAAGTTTCTTGAGATTTTTGTACCTGTTAGTGAGATAACATTAATTCATTTGATAAACTTACTGGAAACCTAAGAGTTTTCAACTTCTGGAGGAGTCAGAGAGAAAATATAATTGTTTTGTTTATAATGTATAATTTTGCCAAAGTATTGTCATAATTAGTTTGAGAGGAAGGTTTTACCTACTCCTGGAAAACATAAGATTCAAACCCGTAATTTTTCAGACAGAAACCATAAAAGTTATAAGCATATTCGCTGGTTCATTTAGTCCTTTTGTTAACTTTTGTGAAGTCGTCAGGTTTTCCGTTAGAATACCAGGACATATCAGAATGTTAAGAACTCCATATAATTTCTAGGATATCTGTAACTGAAACTCCAGTACTTTGGCCACCTCATGTGAAGAGTTGACTCATTGGAAAAGACTTTGATGCTGGGAGGAATTGGGGACAGGAGAAGAAGGGGACAACCGAGGATGAGATGGTTGGATGGCATCACTGACTCCATGAACGCGAGTCTGAGTGAACTCCGGGAGTTGGTGATGGACAGGGAAGCCTGGCGTGCTGCAATTCTTGGGGTCACAAAGAGTCGGACACGACTGAGTGACTGAACTGAACTGAACTGACAATGAAAATATTTTACTTAATGTTAATTACTCTAAGACATGTCTATATTAGGTAGGTCAACAAACAACATTAATATCAGGTATTTAATACTGAATATTTACCAGTTTACATGAATCTGGAATTTATTGTTTAATTTAGAATTATTTGATTTGTAAGCATTTATCTTTCTTTAAGCCAATTAAATAGAGCTCATTTACAAATTAACCTCAAAAAGATTATCCAGAGATAAAGACATACTGAGACATATTTAGACAGACACAATGCAAGATCTAGCTTCATTTTCTAAGTTTAGTCATGAATTAGATATTACAATATAAATTTGACTAGTTTATAAAAAACAGTTGGAATAAATAAAACTTTTAAGGGCTTTTTTCCATTTTTCCTCAGTGTCAGGGGTTAGAGATGGTCTAGATAAGTGTTCCTGAGAGCCCTGGTCTCAAGGCACAGGGAAAGAAAATCAAATTCTAACAAAATGGCAGCAGGTCTAAACCAAATGGTGGCCAGACAAAGCAAAATGGCCATCAAAAATTACAACACAGAACACAAAGTTATGGAGAAGGCAATGGCACCCCACTCCAGCACTTTTGCCTGGAAAATCCCATGGACGGAGGAGCCTGGTAGGCTGCAGTCCATGGGGTCGCACAGAGTCGGACACGACTGAAGCAACTTAGCAGTAGCAGCGGCACACAAAGTTAAAGCACACACTTGTAAACCTGGAAGTCCTCATCAGACACTCCCTTAAATACAAGAATGCAGTCTCTCAGAAAACCTCCTATAGAGACACAGAACTTCAGATCCAAGTACAAACACTTTAAGGAAAATATCTCAGGTCTTCAAAGATTTTAAAGGGAGGAAAGGAAGCCAGGTTGAAAGAAGAAGGGGGAGGAGGTGAGAGAGGGGGACAAGAGAGGTGGCCTTACAGACGTCTCCTGCCACCTGCAGATACCCAGGCATTATGGGACTTTACCCTGGGCCTCCAGAGAAGGGAAGACTGGAACTTGGCTCCACCAGAAATCAGACCAGAACAGAACCAGAATTCGAGTTCTCTGCCAAGAGAAAGTGATCAGTCTCCAATCCTCAGCTCAGGCTGAGGCCCTTCAACCAGATTCCTGCATCCAGGACCAGGGGACTAGAAAAAAGGGGGAGGATAGGAAGGGTTAAGGAGAGGAAAGAGAGAGGGAAAGGGAGAGAGGTCAATAAAGTCTCTTGTTCCTTACCAGTCAGGGCACTCTGGCCAGTTGTCCGCGTCAGGAGGAGACCAGGGACAAAAAGGTCCCAGTTGCAGCTGCTGGGTCTGGTCCATTGGCAGGCAAATTGGCCCCTGAGTACCCCGAGTGGTCAGGATGTCAGCTGCAGCGAAGAGTCCCACCAGAGTTGCCATTTGTTGCAGGAAGGGGGACCCCTTCCAGGGCCCGAAACTGGGATCTTGTCTAACGCTCAGAAATGAATTGTCCGAGGAGACACATGTGTGACAAAGCAAGAGAGTTTATTGGGAAAGGGCACCCAGGTGGAGAGCAGTAGGGTAAGGGAACCCGGGAGAACTGCTCTGCCACGTGGCTCACAGCCTAGGGTTTTATGGTGATGGGATTAGTTTCTGGGTTGTCTTTGGCCAGTCATTCTAATTCATAGTCTTTCCTGGTGGCGCACGCATCGCTCAGCCAAGATAGATGCTAGAGAGAGGGATTCTGGGAAGTGGACGGACACGCAGTGTCTCCTTTTGACCTTTCCCAAACTCTTCCGGTTGATGGTGGCTTATCAGTTCTGTATTCCTTACCAGGATCTCCTGTCATAAAACAACTCATGTGAATGGTTACTAAAGGGCCTGACCAGGCGAGTTCAGTCAGTGTGCTTCCCCTAACAATAACATATGCTACAGTCTTAATAATTAAAGCAATATGGTGCTGATTAGACCATAACCTTTGTCATATATTTATGTCACAAAGATTATGATTTAATCAGTGAAAAAGTATGGTGTCTTAAATAAATGATGCTAGGAAAACTGGCCATCCATTTAAGAGGAAATGTAAAAATTTTTAAATATTAAATAGAAGTTTAAATATAAAAAGTAAAATAAAAACCAAATGTGAAAAACAAGGCACAGGGAAAGAAAATCAAATTCTAACAAAATGGCAGCAGGTCTAAACCAAATGGTGGCCAGACAAAGCAAAATGGCCATCAAAAATTACAACACAGAACACAAAGTTACGGAGAAGGCAATGGCACCCCACTCCAGCACTTTTGCCTGGAAAATCCCATGGACGGAGGAGCCTGGTAGGCTGCAGTCCATGGGGTCGCACAGAGTCGGACACGACTGAAGCAACTTAGCAGTAGCAGCGGCACACAAAGTTAAAGCACACACTTGTAAACCTGGAAGTCCTCATCAGACACTCCCTTAAATACAAGAATGCAGTCTCTCAGAAAACCTCCTATAGAGACACAGAACTTCAGATCCAAGTACAAACACTTTAAGGAAAATATCTCAGGTCTTCAAAGATTTTAAAGGGAGGAAAGGAAGCCAGGTTGAAAGAAGAAGGGGGAGGAGGTGAGAGAGGGGGACAAGAGAGGTGGCCTTACAGACGTCTCCTGCCACCTGCAGATACCCAGGCATTATGGGACTTTACCCTGGGCCTCCAGAGAAGGGAAGACTGGAACTTGGCTCCACCAGAAATCAGACCAGAACAGAACCAGAATTCGAGTTCTCTGCCAAGAGAAAGTGATCAGTCTCCAATCCTCAGCTCAGGCTGAGGCCCTTCAACCAGATTCCTGCATCCAGGACCAGGGGACTAGAAAAAAGGGGGAGGATAGGAAGGGTTAAGGAGAGGAAAGAGAGAGGGAAAGGGAGAGAGGTCAATAAAGTCTCTTGTTCCTTACCAGTCAGGGCACTCTGGCCAGTTGTCCGCGTCAGGAGGAGACCAGGGACAAAAAGGTCCCAGTTGCAGCTGCTGGGTCTGGTCCATTGGCAGGCAAATTGGCCCCTGAGTACCCCGAGTGGTCAGGATGTCAGCTGCAGCGAAGAGTCCCACCAGAGTTGCCATTTGTTGCAGGAAGGGGGACCCCTTCCAGGGCCCGAAACTGGGATCTTGTCTAACGCTCAGAAATGAATTGTCCGAGGAGACACATGTGCGACAAAGCAAGAGAGTTTATTGGGAAAGGGCACCCAGGTGGAGAGCAGTAGGGTAAGGGAACCCGGGAGAACTGCTCTGCCACGTGGCTCACAGCCTAGGGTTTTATGGTGATGGGATTAGTTTCTGGGTTGTCTTTGGCCAGTCATTCTAATTCATAGTCTTTCCTGGTGGCGCACGCATCGCTCAGTCAAGATAGATGCTAGAGAGAGGGATTCTGGGAAGTGGACGGACACGCAGTGTCTCCTTTTGACCTTTCCCAAACTCTTCCGGTTGATGGTGGCTTATCAGTTCTGTATTTCTTACTAGGATCTCCTGTCATAAAACAACTCATGTGAATGGTTACTAAAGGGCCTGACCAGGCGAGTTCAGTCAGTGTGCTTCCCCTAACAATAACATATGCTACAGTCTTAATAATTAAAGCAATATGGTGCTGATTAGACCATAACCTTTGTCATATATTTATGTCACAAAGATTATGATTTAATCAGTGAAAAAGTATGGTGTCTTAAATAAATGATGCTAGGAAAACTGGCCATCCATTTAAGAGGAAATGTAAAAATTTTTAAATATTAAATAGAAGTTTAAATATAAAAAGTAAAATAAAAACCAAATGTGAAAATCTAGGCTATGACATATATCCTAGAATTTAGTAAGACTCTTATAACCAAGATTGTAAAATCAGAAGTTATCAAACAAAAACATACATATTTGACTATATAAAAAATTAAGAAGTTGTGTATGGAAAAGATAACAAGAGACAAAGTCAATAGACATACCACAGATCTGGAAAAAATGTTTATGAGGGAGATGACAAAAGGCCAATTTTTTTTAGTAAGCAAAGAGCTCTTAGAAGCAAAATATAATCTAAGAGAAAAAGGGGAAAGATGTAAATAGACAGTTCTAGACAAATAGAAGTGCAAATCCAACTGTCAACAAACAAGTGAAAAGATATTTAAAATAATTAGTAGTTAGATCACAGGAAGTGAGAGAACAATGAGATATTACTCTAACCGCCAGGAGACAGGCTAAACACTATGGAAGTGCTGTGACTGTAGTTCTCCTCAGGGTACCTCTGCTGGAAATGCACCATCAACGGTGCTGATGGAAACGCAAATTGTTTTTGGAAGCAGATCTAGCTACACCCTTAAAATGTAAAATAAATGTAAAATGCAACCACTCATCCCAGCCCAGTTCTGAGAATCTTACCCTACACCCCCCCCCCCACAAAGAAACTACAAAAGAAAGAATGCTATGTTTATTTATCCTATCAATCTCAATAGAAATAATTACTTTTTCCCCAAAAGTTCTAGACAAAGTGCTAGAACCTTATTTGGTCTAGGTAATACACCTATGTGCCTTAGGAGTGAGAGAGAGTAGGCTCCCTGGAGGAAAACCAAGGGTGTCATTAGAAGAAAAGTTTCCCTTTACCAGGGCTCCACCAATGTGTTCCATAAGTCGGCCCTGGTCCACGTGCCCTGTGAGAGGGTAGGAGTAAGCATTTGGATTCTTTTATAATAATTTGGAAGGATAATTTTATATGTGTTGAATTGACCAATAAAAATTGGGGGCTTCCATTTTGTAGGTATCATTTCATTTGGGTGATATGGTATCTTCTCTGCAGATAGGAACTTTTCCAAGCTAGAGTGTATGGAGACCAAAAGCACTCACCTTGAGCAGATAAATGTCTGCCAGCAGTACAGTATGCTGGGGAACCTGAAACGGATGGTGCTTGTACTTATGAAGTGACTCTTCCAACCCTGAATAGAAACAATCAATTAATTTGTTGCAATAAAGTTTGAATGAACTTCTGTCATTTCACATTGTCTTTACAAAACCCTCTTGGTAAAGAGAGGAAAGAGCTGATGTTGCCCCACCCCCTCAGGAAGATATTCACAAAGGCACCAGGACCTTAAGATTATGGTTTAGACCATGCTTCTGTATTTATTTTTATTAATATATTTTTATTTATTTATTTTTAAGTGATAGATGGAAAAATAACCCAGTCTTTCACCACAAATTGTTGGAGATGTTCTGTGCTATATGTTGATGCTAGTTGTTTTTTCTAGTTTTAGAGGCAAATAAGTTGTTAGGTGTAGGAATTTAGGGCTCACCAATGTCTGAAGATTAATAAAAACGAAGGAAACAAACTTCTGATTCTTCAAATAATGTCATAAATAGCTACAGGATGCCAAGTGACAGCACGACCCAGATTTTCTGATTCCTCATGGAGCAGACAAGAGCAGCTGTTCTCCGGAGGTGGGAAATGTACTCCATTCTATTGCTTTGTGAGATCAAGATACTGGCTAGGTGTCAACAAGAGGAAATCCCACTGAATCAGCAGGCACTTCAATACTGATGAAACTTGACTTTCAAACTTTATGAAAGAGAGATATTAACAAAACAGAAATTTAAAGTCCAAATAGACCATTTGAGGCATAATCTGCTTTACCTTCCCTGGCATGCAGTTGGCAGTCAGTATCAGTCAGTTCAGTTGTGTCTGACTCTTTGTGACCTCATGGACTGCAGCACTCCAGGTTTCCCTGTCCAGAACCAACTCCCAGAGACTACTCAAACTCATGTCCATCAAGTCGGTGATGCCATCCAGCCATCTCACCCTCTGTCATCCCCTTCTCCTCTCACCTTCAATCTTTCCCAGCATCAGGGTGTTTTCCAACAAGTCAGTTCTTCGCATCTGGTGGCCAAAGTATTGGAGTTTCAGCTTCAACATCAGTCCTTCCAATGAATGTTCAGGACTGATTTCCTTTAGGATGGACTGGTTGGGTCTCCTTGCAGTCCAAGGGACTCTCAAAAGTTTTCTCCAACACCACAGTTCAAAACCATCAACTCTTCAGCACTCAGTTTTCTTTATAGTCCAACTCTCACATCCATACATGAACTACTGGAAAAAGCATAACTTTGACTAGATGGACCTTTGTTGGCAAAGTAATATCTTTGCTTTTTAATATGCTTTCTAGGTTGGTCATAGCTTTTCTTCCAAGGAACAAGCGTCTTTTAATTTCATGGCTGCAGTCACCATCTGCAGTGATTTTGGAGCCCCCCAAAATAAAGTTTCTCACTGTTTTCATTGTTTCCCCATCTATTTGCCATGAAGTGATGGGGCCAGATGCCATGATCTTAGTTTTCTGAATGTTGAGTTGAGTTCTGAATGTGCAGTCAGTATAGTTTTGTACAAAGAGTAATTTTTCCAAGATAGCACCTTATGCACATTTGGACATGACATCTTAAGTTCCTCAATAATTAGAGCCAGTTCTTTAATGGACATGGTAGGATGTTTGAAAGTTGTGCCAAGCCTTGTTGTAAAATCTGGTTTTTCACTGTTGATATCAAAAAGAAACCTTTTTGTAAATGTGTCATAAATATGGATAAACTGTTCTCTAAACATTAAAACATAATTTGTAAGAGAGCTTCTCAATTATTCTAAAATTTTGCTTTTTTCCCTTGTAAAAGTCTAAACAAAGGCAATAGTCTTCCTCTCTGCGTTCCATCCTCCCCCATCAAGAAAACTTTGTCAACAACAAAATTACCTATCAACAAGTTAACGTAAAATTTATGAGTGTGTGGTTCAGTTCAGTTTAGTTCAGTCACTCAGTTGTGTCCGACTCTTTGCGACCCCATGAATCGCAGCACGCCAGGCTTTCCTGTTCATCACCAACTCCCGGAGTTCACTCAGACTCACGTCCATCGAGTCAGTGATGCCATCCAGCGATCTCATCCTCTGTCGTCCCCTTCTCCTCCTGCCCCCAATCCCTCCCAGCATCAGAG
>SJYT01012898.1:160508-200404 GCA_006410635.1 Cephalophus harveyi
GCTCAGTCTTCTTCACAGTCCAACTCTCATATCCATACATGACTACTGGAAAAACCATAGCCTTGACTAGACGGACCTTTGTTGGCAAAGTAATGTCTCTGCTTTTCAATATGCTATCTAGGTTGGTCATAACTTTTCTTCCAAGGAGTAAGCATCTTTTAATTTCATGGCTGCAGTCACAATCTGCAATGATTTTGGAGCCCCCCAAAATAAAGTCTGACACTGTTTCCACTTTTTCCCCATCTACTTCCCATGAAGTGATGGGACTGGATGCCATGATCTTCATTTTCTGAATGTTGAGCTTTAAGCCAACTTTTTCACTCTCGTCTTTCACTTTCATCAAGAGGCTTTTTAGTTCCTCTTCACTTTCTGCCATAGGGTGGTGTCATCTGCATATCTGAGGTTATTGATATTTCTCCCAGGAGTGTGTGGTTAATGTTTCTCAAAGAATTTGGGAGAGAGGCATTAGAATTGCTTCTATCTTTATTGCTAAATATATGTAATTATCATAAAGTATCTTGGGGGAAAAAAATCTATGATCTTATTGACTGATAGTTGACAAACTGTCCAAGGCTCTTTTGAAATGTGAATCCCGGGACTGTATCAAATGTATCACAAATAAGTTCATAGTCTTCCTACACTTTAAAGCTGCTTTCATACTTACCTGCTCCTTTTTTACTGACTTTGATTCAGCTGAAGCCAACAGGTATTTATGGAATGTTTAATTATATATGTCATAAAGCTGAAGCATTTTTAAAAAGAATTTTCCCACTTTATTCTGTTATCATTGTTATTATTAATATACTTCATTTTTATAAGTACTGCTAGGTTTACAGAAAAATTGATTGGAAAGTATCAAGTTCCAGTGTAGCTCCTTCCCTCTTTTCCCTGGGTTGTTCCCCTTTCTATTTACATGTTTTATTAGTATGGTATATTTGATACAATCAATAAACAAATATCAACACTTATTATTAACTAAACCCTATAGTTTACCTTAGGGTTCACTCTTTGTGTTGTACATTCTATGGGTTTTGACAAATGTATAATGTCGTATATTGATCAGTCTATATCCTACTATTATTATACAGAATAGTTTGACTGTACTGACAAACCCCCTGGAAACTTTCTGTTTTAAGCTAAAAGTGATGTTAAATTGAATAATGGATGTTAAATTGAATCTTTTCATTTATAGCTTTATTATTTAAAGTTTCCACATTTAGTATTTCTTTTCTTTTTTTTTTAATATAAATTTATTTATTTTAATTGGAGGCTAATTACTTTACAATATTGTAGTGGTTTTGCCATACATCAACATGAATCCACCATGGATATACACGTTTTCCCCATCCTGAACCCCCCTCCCACCTCCCTCCCCGTACCATCACTCTGGGTCATTATTATACAGAATAGTTTGACTGTACTGACAAACCCCCTGGAAACTTTCTGTTTTAAGCTAAAAGTGATGTTAAATTGAATAATGGATGTTAAATTGAATCTTTTCATTTATAGCTTTATTATTTAAAGTTTCCACATTTAGTATTTCTTTTCTTTTTTTTCTTTTTTTTAATATAAATTTATTTATTTTAATTGGAGGCTAATTATTTTACAATATTGTAGTGGTTTTGCCATACATCAACATGAATCCACCATGGATATACACGTTTTCCCCATCCTGAACCCCCCTCCCACCTCCCTCCCCGTACCATCACTCTGGGTCATCCCAGTGCATCAGCCCTAAGCATTCTGTATCATGTATCGAACCTGGACTGGTGCTTCATTTCATATATTATACATGTTTCAATGCCATTCTCCCAAATCATCCCACCCTCTCCCTCTCCCAGAGTCCAAAAAACTGTTCTTTACATCTGTGTCTCTTTTGCTGTCTCACATACAGGGTTATCGTTACCATCTTTCTAAATTCCATATATATGCATTAGTATACTGTATTGGTGTTTTTCTTTCTGGCTTTCTTCACTCTGTATAATAGGCCCCAGTTTCATCCACCTCATTAGAACTGATTCAAATGTATTCTTTTTAATAGCTGAGTAATACTCCATTGTGTATATGTACCACAGCTTTCTTATCCATTCATCTGCTGAGGGACATCTAGGTTGCTTCCACATGTCCTGGCTATTGTAAACAGTGCTGTGATGAACATTGGGGGTACACGTGTCTCTTTCAATTCTGGTTTCCTTGGTATGTATGCCTCACCAACTTTCTTGAAAGCTCCTGAAGGCAGTGATTCAGCCATAAACATTTTATTTATTTTTAGCTGCAGTGGGTCTTCGTTGCTGCATGCAAGCTTTCTCTAGTTGCAGTGAGGGGGGCTACTCTCTTGTTGCCCTGCATGGGCCTCTTGTGGTGGCATTTCCTGTTGCAGAGCACAGGCTCCAGGGCATGCAGGCTTCAGTAGCTGTGGTTCCTGGGCTGTAGAGAGAGCACAGGCTCAGTACTTACAGCATACGGGCTTAGCTGCCGTAAGGCATCTGGAATCTTCTCAGACCAAGGCTCAAACGTGTTTCCCCTGCATTGGCAGGATTCTTAACCACTAGACCACCAGGGAAGTCCAGCATTTCTTTTTTGTTCTGTTGAAAAAATAGTGAGGCCACACATACCATTTGAATCCAAAATTTGTACACATATCCCTAAATGATTAGCCATTTATATTGATAGAATCTTTCAGATAGTTCAGTTACCCACCTCAGCTATATCTATTGTGTTCTTACCTGGATCAGCACTCTGTTCCAACAGTCTTTTGATTAGGGATGCTTGTGATAGGTGGCTTTATGCCACAGAGCTTCATTTCATGTATAGATATACATTTAATTACCAAAGCGCCTTTCACCATGTTTTCTTTGTCAGTTTATTTTTATTATTATTCACATGCATTTTTGAATAGAAATATATTTATATAGTGCAAAACATACAAGGTATAAAAACATTCACATGTCCAGAAAGACTCCACTCACCTTTGCACCCACATACTCACCTCCCTCAACAACTTATCAAAGTTTTATATGTGTCCCCAGAGATATTATATATGTATATAAAGTAAATCTTTTAAAATAATAATCTTTGCCTTTTTTTCACTTAATAATATATTTTGGACGCTGTTCCAAGCACTGACTTGCTTATCCTTTTGATGAGTACATAGTATCCCATTTTTTGATGTTCCATACATTATTTAGCCAGTCCTTTACTGATGAACAAAGTTCATCTTTTGTGGTTTCAATGCAACAGTGAGTAACCTTGTACATTTGTCTTTTCATAAGTACTTTAATACAGCCAGAGGATACATTTTAAGAAGTTACATTACTGCATCAAAGAGGAGGTACATTTTAAACTGTGAAAGATCACTGTTCTATTTATGATAGTGTTACAAAGCAAGTTCAGTGCCCCTATCTACACAGAAGTCAGTACCATGACACCAGCTTTTGAGAAAACAAATAGCTTTATTGTGAGGTTGACCAGCAAAGAGACAGGAGGCAGGCCTCAAATCTGTCTCCATGATCCACGGTTCAGTGTGAAATTTAAAAGGGTAGGGGAGTTTCAAATTTGGAGGCTGACTGGCTCGTCTTGAATCAGTTCATACATGCTATGAACTGATGTATGGACTGATGTTGGAAGTCAGATTTTCCCTATTGACCGATTTCTTGCTTCACAAAGGGCTTTGGTGGCCACATTTCTATTTGGGTTAGGTGGGCTGGGGGTTTTTAATTCTGAGGTCATCCTGGAGACGTGGTTTTCCAACCTGCACAGGCGCAGTGCTATTCTCTAAAATAGCTCAAGTTTTGATTAATCAATCAACCTATTTAAGGAGGCAAAACCAGTTTCAGCTGGTTTATGTGGTGTTTCAACGGGTCAGCCATTCTCCATAGACGTGCCAGCGCACGGGAGTGTCATCTGCTTGCATCATCACCAACACAACATGTTATTAAACTTTTGGATCTTTGCCAATCTGATAGATGAAAATTATACCTCATTGTAGCTTTAATTTTAATTTCTCGTATTATTCAGCCATTTTCCATAGACGTGCCAGCGCACGGGAGTGTCATCTGCTTGCATCATCACCAACACAACATGTTATTAAACTTTTGGATCTTTGCCAATCTGATAGATGAAAATTATACCTCATTGTAGCTTTAATTTTAATTTCTCGTATTATGTGTAAGACAAACATTATTATTTATGTCTTCAGAAAATTAATAAGGTAAAGATTGATGGCATTTAAGTTGAAGGCAGTTAAGTGATCCAACAACACCTAATGAGTGAGAATGCTCAGAAAGTGATCTGCTAAACTTGCCACCTTGGCCACCACCTCACCTTGTTTCCATAGCACCCAGCACAGTGTGGGGGATGAGAGGTTTGCCTTTCCTGGGAGTTTTCCTATGCTTGGTCTTAGTAGTTCTCAAAAAAGGTGTTGAAGAATGCCTGTTATAAAGGGAAATAAAACTCCTTACTAAAATGGTAAGATCAATGAATTCTAAAGAATCCTCCCCAAATCCCTTTAAAATCTTAGGTATTCACCCTCATCTCTGCCCTGAAATAGATCTGAATCAATATTAAGAAACCTGATACTTTCCAATCTATCCTGAATCTGAATAACCACAATGATTGACATAAAATTCATGTTCTAGACTTCTAGGAGAGGTGAATTTATCCTAATACTGATGAGACATATTTTAAAAAACGTTCTTTCTTTCCCACTTCCTACTTGGAAACACTAGTTTCCTCTCTGTATGTGACTTCAAACTTGGACCTTTGGGTTCCTTATCCTCTGGGACCCTGAGAACCTGTGGTTTCTGAGTAGCAGTTAAAGACTTTGCCTTCCTTCATAACGTATATGCATATATCATTGGAGTTTGTTGGCAGGTGGAGGCTTGTCCCTGACTTGTGCTGTCTCTTGATATTCCTGTCCCAGTTTGCTGCTGAAGGAGGATTATTCACCCTAATCATCATTCGCCTGAAGTCAGGGTTGGGTCTTGGAATATGAGAAAAGACAGAGCCATCTGGGAAGGAGTGGGTTTCCCAGGGCAGAACAGCTTGTGGTAATTTGACAACTGTTAAGCAAATCAACAAAACGACTAAATGAAGCAAACTTTCTGGAATAGAAGTATTGTCAACCCTGTATTATAAATTTTCAGTTATTATCCTTTATTTACCAAATATTGAGCACCTACTGTGTATCAAGTACTGTTCTAGGTTTTAAAGATCCAGCAAATGACTAACACGGGAAACATGCCTGCATATAGGGTTGTTTTGCGGTTCCCAGGTGGCACTAGTGGTAAAGAACCCACCTGCCAATGCAGGAGACATAAGAGATGTGGGTTCGATTCATAGGTCAGGAAGATCCCCTGGAGGAGGGCATGGCAACCCACTCCAGTATTCTTGCCTGGAGAATTCAACGGACAGGGGAGCCTGACAGGCTATACAGTCCATGGGGTCGCAAAGAGTCAGACACGACTAAGTGACTAAGCACAGCACCAACGCAGGGTTGTTTTATCCAAAGGTCATTGTAATTGTCTTTCCCCATTCTTATGGTGGAACTGAGGACCTAGTGAATCATACCTAGAAAAGAGGCATCCATTTCTGGTAAACCACAGCTGCCCTTAGACTCAGCCTTATCTCTTTGCTACAAACAAAAGAAGCGAGCTGAATTCTTTCCTAACACAGAGCACATCGTCTAGATTCCAGTAAGAAAAGTCTTTAAGATTCTCAAGTCCTTAAAAAGCATCTGGGGGAAGCATAAATGACAAGGAGAAAAAGCACCAGTTTGAAAGCTGGTCAGCCACTTTTCTGCCAAGGGCTTGTCAAAATTGCTCTAGAGAAAGAAAAAGGAGAAACAAGTGCACATATACATTTTTTAAGTAGCCAGCAACCAAGACAACACCAATTATTCAACCACAGTAAAGAAACCAGCAGCCAAACCACACTGATTATTTAACCGCGTATCCAAGTGCTGAACACAGCCATAGCCAGCCACGTTAATTTAATGTAAATATCCTGAGTAACCAGCCCCTGTGGAGGCAAGTGCTGCAGCAAAGGACAGGGCCTCACCTTTCCTTGTCTTGGCACCAGATGTTTGGAGCTGGAAAACTGGCTATAATCCAACTAATATCCCACCCCCTCTTTTTCTCCGTTTTGCATTTTCGTTTCTCTAAAACCCTGATTCACTTTTTTTCTTACTGATCCACTGGTCTCATACGCACACACAAACTCAGGGAAACATTTCATTTGGTGAATTCTGTTCTTTTCCTCTTGATTTACACCTTTTCTTTCCTTTCCTTTTCATTTCAATCCTCTTTCTTCTTTTGAACCTCAGTGCTTTCTTCCCTATGTATTTGATTCCTGTTTATTTAATTTTTACTTATCATCATATATAAAGTTTATTCTTAGTAAGTGTTTATAAGGAAAATGTAAACTTTCTTCTTTGCAGCTTGCAACTGCAGAAATTTCCACTAGGTTGACTTTTACTGTAAAATAGTTCCTTTCACTGGGAAATACCCAGACTTGTGAGCCCGGATGTCCAAGTTTGAAAACATAGTCCCATTCTCACTGGCCACAAATATAAACATCTGACTCAAGGTCAGCCAACCCATTGGTGTCTATCTTCTGCCTTGCTCACTGGTGTCCAGAGCTGCCAAGTAAGAAGATCAGGTCTGCTGTGCTGGAAGGACTCTCAAGCCCCAAGGAGGCATTACACGAGTAGGTGTCCCAATCCATAGTTCCACCTGAGTCAGTCTTCCAGTCATCCCAGGCCAGGTGTCAGATGTATAGGAAGCAGCATCAGGTGCTTCCAGCCCCCAGCTCTCTGGTCATGCCCCCTCAAGCTGCTTAAGTCTTCCCCACCCAGATCTCAGACACTGTGGAGCGGAAACCTAGTCCTCCCTGTCTGAATTCTTGTGTCCCATCTGATTTCTTGATTCACAGAATCCATGAACATAGAAAAATGGTTATTCTTTAATGTCACTAAATTTAAGCTAGTTAGTTACATAGTGATAGATAACTTGAACCCCAGCTCAAAGGCTATTCTGAGAACTAAAGAAATGATCGTATGTAAAAATACTTAAAACTAGACCAGTGCCAGCCACATTGTAAGTTGACCTTCCTCAGTGTTAGTTTTTATCATTACTGTGATAAAATTTCCACTGATAAATATAGGAAATTCGAAGAATTATTTAATAAAAATGCTCTTCTCTCATTCATCTTTAAAACTTCCTAAGAAAATTTGGAGCAGAATTAAGCAGTTTGTAAGTTGTATTGTACTCCCCAAGATCAATGTCCTTACAAGCTCGCATAGAGAGAGACTGCACAATGATTTTCTAATAAATTGATAATTTACAGTCTGATGTGATAAAGGTCTGGGAAAACAAAGCCCTCTGTACTACAACAGAATTTTTCCTGAGAGAAGGTCTAGAATCCTGTTCACTCTTATGTTCCTCTGAGCACCCAGCAACAAAGCAGACACCCTACCAATGTTTGCCTTGCTGACTTGATCAATGCAGTTGTGTTCATTATCTTGCATAAACTTCTGGGAAAACATTGCTTTATTTAGTATTTTCTCTATTTTTGCTTTTAAATTTGTAATATTTTCTGAGACGCTGATTGGTAATCTCATAAAATTTAAATCGATGTTTATGGATTAAATAGCCAGTATTGTTAAGAATGTACAGTGCAGTATAAACACAAAACTCTTGCACAATCTTTTCCTGGACTTGTGCTTTTTTGAACTGGGTTCAAATCTAAACTGAGCAAGGCCACACAGGGCGTTAGAGCAAAAAATGTAAAGCTGGAATGCACTGAACCCCCTTGACTGGGGAAGATAGACCTTGGAGGAGGGAATTTTAAGGACATGCTTTTTATTTCTGGTCACCTGGCAAGCCAATCTACGAAAACATACCACACAAATGTGTTTTTCAAGCCACACACATTGTCTTAGTTAGAAAAACAACTTCAAACATCACATAGTGTTTTGGAAATTATTTGCTGAATATGTCAACATACCCCCTGAAAGAAAAGCAGTTGCCTAGTTTTTGGACAGTTCTCATGTGCAGATTTCTTAAATTTGAAATAACAAAATAGTTAATATGATTATTTGGAGATGTATCACATTTTTAGATGGCTTGTTGAATGTTTTGCTCTGAATAATTAAATGTGTCTCATCTTATGGTGAGCAGTCCCTGTGAGTGAGAGGGCAGACAGGAGAGAGAAGAAATGCCAGCAGGAGGAGCAGAGAGGCAAAGGAAGACAAAGGGAGGGGAGAAAACAGATAGAAAGTGTGGATGGCTTCAGTAAACGGTACTCTCCTTTGAAACTCCTAGTTCCACAGTTTTACTACAGCAAATATTAGTGCTTCTGTTTACATTTACAGTCTGTACAGAACAATCTACATATACAAAGTGAAAATGATTTAGGGCTGGTTTTTCTCAGTCACAATGAAGTCTGGGGTAATGGTATTGCTTATGAGTTCCTATTTATTGACCCAGTTTGGAATGTTCCTTTGCAGGGGCTGTTGACTTTATGGATCAGAATCACCATCATGAGTGTGGGAAGCATGACCTCAAGTTTCAGGTAAGCAGCCTAGAGAACATTTTTGTCTCAAACAGAGAGAGCACACATCACCTAAACATCCATAGGCAATTGATTTGGCTACTTGCACTGTAACTTTATTTTAGTGGCTTTCCCAATATTCTACCTTGCAAAATGATATCCTTTATGGATTATCACCATTATCAATGAATAGTTTTTACTAAACATTCACATTTACAGTACATGTCATTGGTTGAACATAAAGTGTACATTACATGGAGAACTGAGCTTACGTGTGCATTGTGCCCTTAATCCTACCTCATCCTTCCTATTTTATCAATGAAAGGTTGAGATGCTCAGTGCCATACAGTGAGTAAGCAAAAGAACTGGGACTGGGAGCTAGGTCTAGCTGACTCTAAAATCTACCTTATTGTACATGACATGATACACAATGCTTACTTGGAACAGTTGGTATTGTTGCAGGAAGAAGGACCCCTTCCAGGGCCCGAAACTGGGCTCTTGTCTAAGGAAAAGGGCACCCAGGTGGAGAGCAGTAGGGTAAGGAAACCCAGGAGAACTGCTTTGCCACGTTGCAGTCTCAGGTTTTATGGTGATGGGATTAGTTTCCGGGTGGTCTTTGGCCAATCAGTCTAATTCAGAGTCTTTCCTGGTGGCACACGCATTGCTAGAGAAGTGGATGGACACACAGTGTCTCCTTTAGATCTTTTCTGAACTCTTCCGGTTGGTGGTGGCTTATTAGTTCCGTATTCCTTATCAGGATCTCCTGTCATAAAACAACTCATGCAAATGGTTATACTGTGGTGCCTGGCCAGGGTGGGCAGTTTCAATCAGTGTGCTTCCCCTAACAGTATCGGGAAACTGGTCTACAGGGGTCTTAAATAATCCTTTGGTCTTGATAGTCTCTAGCTTAATGTTGGCCAATTATTCCAGCAGACAAACTGAGCAGGTTGGAGGAGGGGGCTGACTTTGATATCAGCTTGTTGAGACTGGCAATCCAACCCCAACTTTGATACTATCACGGTGAAGTCAGCCTGGCACAGCCCCCACTTGCCAACTGCCTCAGAATTGTGGTCTAGCCACAAGCCAGACATCATAGGCTCTCAGACTGGTGAAAAGGCTGAGCAAAAGGCTTGGAAAGAAATGGGCGACCTGTAGACTGCGGGTTTTTCAGGCATGCCAAGCTTTGCTTTCTTAAAGAGAATGAAAACTAAGTAGTCTTGGACTCAGGGTAATGATCCCAATAAATTCACATGTGTCAAGTGACTCTTTTTGCTAGTTTAGGCAGCAATGGAAAGAAATAACTGAAAAGAAATAATTATTGGATGCTATCTCAAGTGCCCCTGTTCCAAATTTTACATAAAAGCTTGTTGATGACTTCTTTGAGTCATCCTGATGTATGTGTAGGACTTATAAATATATATTGAGCACTCATGGTATAATGTGTCAGGAGCAATACTTTTTCCTGAATTTATTTTGCACTCAGAGTTCATATTAACTAAGCTAACACTCTACCATGGTTCCAGGTCTGGGCCATTTGCTCCTATGACCTTGACTTTGGATTTTAAGATAACAGTGATCTTTCTCTCTATTCCTCCAGCCTCAGAGAGGGTCTCACATTGGCTCTTGCCAGCCTCTGGGTTGTACAACCATTGTGGGCTCTGGTTCTCAGCTTCTATCATCTATGAAAGTATAAAAGTGTTAGTTGTTCAGTCGTGTCTGACTCTTTGTGATCCCATGGACGATAGCCCACCATGCTCCTCTGTCCATAGGATTCTCCAGCCAAGAATACTGGAGTGGGTTGCCAGCCCCATCTCCATTTATCATCTGTGGAAAGAATTAAATTTCCTCTATTTTATATACCTAGAGTGGTTTGTTTTCCTGGTTGGACCCTGACAGACATAATTTTTATTCAGAATTTGTTTTATATGTGTATGAATTGCCTTTGATATAAGATTTTAGTAAGATCTAGAATGGGAGTCTTTCAGTTCTACAAATGTTCTGTGGGTTCTTACTATGCACAAAGTGGTTACACAGGTAACAATTTGCTGATTGTTACACAGTCAGGGTCTAAAAATTTGAGATCAGCAAAAAGCTTTTTTTCAGGTCAGTGGAATATAATTGACTCAATTTTCTGCCTGTATATAATAAGAAGATACTTGGAGATGGAAACATTTATGAATGTTCCTGTTTGAACTGTGTCAAAGTCAGGGCTTTTGGTATGATGGTGTCATCAGATTGCCTACTGATGTGTATTCTCAGAGAATGTGAGCAAGTTCATTCAAACTGTAATTTATACTGATTATCTTGCAGGAAAAGTTAGGATCATATTCAGAAAGGAGGGTGGTACACATGTTTCCTCCCACCCTCAATACAAATACATGAGGATTGAACCCAATGGGCCATTAAGAAATTCCATAGCATTAGTCATTGATCTATGAAGTCTATGAGGTCCACCCACTAGATAAATTTACTAGTAAGGATGGGATGAGACAGAATAAGGGAGGCATGAGAAGAGCTCTTTGTAATTTTTCATGATATTTAAGTGAGCAATAAGCTAGTGGTTAGGATAATCCCAAATAAACTGTGTTGACTGACTAATTTTGCGCATTTTATTTACCAAAGAACATGCATGCAAATTCTTATATTATAAACCATGATATATTGAGGGATGCCAAGAAATCATGGATTTTTCACTGACTAAAATCACCTGATTTCTCAGGGAGGTGGAAGTCAGAGCTTGGAGTATCTTTTAACACTCTTCCCTGATACTGCCAGAATCTTGCTTTTATTCAGACGTCCTCCTTGTGTTAGCCTCAGAGAGGAAGAGGCTAGAAGATGTAGCAGACCCAATGCAGTAGAGAAGAGCATGAAAAGAAGGAAGGAGTGGAAGGGAAAGAAAGAGGAGGGGTGGAAGTACAGAGTAACAAAGAGTCAAGGAACAGTAATGGGTAAGGTCGCAGCCATTCCAGATGCTGTTGCCTGAGCGCTTCCTGCTTCCCTCCATTTCCTGCTTCTCCTGTTGCCTTAGCAACAGGGACTGCAGCCCTCCTTGCTGCCCTGGCCCTGTGAGGATGGGATGAAGGACTTTGAATTTGTTTTCATCTCCTTGCTCAGGTAGGAAGTAAGCTTCACTTCCTTATCTTACCTATCCTTATCCTTCTATACTTAAAGTACACTTTTATTTTTAAAATGTTAAATACAAAAACCTTTCTCACCACCATTTTTCTTCTTGAAATTCAGCCAATTTTGTAGACTGATTGGCCACCAGTTCTCCATTTTCCTTACTGGATATGGGACCCAAACCATTTCTAGCTCCCTTTTATGTTTGCTCAGTTAAAAAGACAATTCACCCCTTCCAACTTCAGCAACTGAAGGAGTTGAAATATATAGTTTACTTGCTTTGTTGGGCTTCCCAAATGACTCAGCAGGTAGAGAATCCACCTGCAGTGCAGGAGACGCAGGAGGTTCGAGTTTGATCCCTGGGTTGGAAGATCCCCTGGAAGAAGAAATGGCAACCCACGCCAGTCTTCTTGCCTGAGAAATCCCATGGATAGAGGAGCCTGGCGGGCTGCAGTCCTAAGGACTGCGTAGTCAGACATGACTGAGTGACAGCATAGCACAGCACTTGGTTAAAAAGTAGCACATTTGGATATAAAATTAATTGTTTCAAATTGCAGACAAACGAATATTGAGCCAGCTTGGAAATGATATTTAAGGCTCTTTCCCCCTCTTGGGTGACACAAGATACCAAAACTTCACAACAGATTGAGATTTCAATTGGTAGTTACTGAAGAGGGCACTCCTTTCCACTTCTTCCCCTACTTTCCTCTTTAAAGAATTTCCTGAACTGACTGAATTTAGAATAGAAAATAATAGTAAGCATTACTTTGGAAACAGTGTGGTCTAGTTGGTGTCGAAAACTTTAAAGTTTTAAATGTTCTCTTTGTGAAGGAATTTGCTAATTATCCAGCAGATGTTTTTTCTTTTTATCCCTTATGCGTCATAGTTTCCTTAAAATTCCCTCCCTCCTTTCCTTTCTTGCTCTGGCTCTGGCTCCATCTCCCCCTCTCCCTCTCTTTTCAAGCAGTGAGGACAGGTTCAAAGAATGTGCAAAGCTTATATACCTCAGAGCCAAAGTCCCAAGGCTCTGTCTTGATGAGAAACCCTCTTACTTTAATTATAACCTCTTCTTGAAGATTCTCTTCCAACTGAGTGATTTGTGTGTCCTGGAACTAATTTTATTAAATGGGTTGCCACATTCAATTGTTTGTTTGGATTTCATGACTCTGCCTAAACCTTCGATGCCCCATTAAAATAATCAAATATTGGATTACTAGTACCTGTATTTTTTTCAGAGGATTTAAAACTGAGAATTCCTTCACAGTTCTGGGAATGATCAGAAAACTATCAAAACAACTCAAAATTTTGGCTGGGAACTGATGTTCTTATCCTTGAAAGAAAAAAAAGTACCCAAAGGCCAGCAGAAGATTAAAGTCACCTGGTTATTTTGCATTCATCTTAGTCAATATTTTGAGCCACTCATATCAGGTTTTGAAATAGAGTTAAATATCTTTGTTTAGTTATATAATTTATTTATCTTTCATAATATGATTCAAAATGAACTCTAATTTATGAATTTATTATTGGTTTATTCTTAAAGTAAAGGTTAACTATCCATTTTTCCTACATGGTATATTTACATAGCCTTGAAGACAAGAGCCCTACCAAGCAGACTCATTTCTCAGCGACCTGGTGTAAACCAAGTGGGTCACATCTGCGCGGGTAATTGCCTGCATATCATGATTGAAATGAGACCCCCAGCAGCTCATTCCAGGCTCCACTCTCTCCACCTGGGCTGAAGCTCTCAGACACTCCTTCCCACTCCCGCTGCCCTGCCCACACTGGTTTAAGAAACAGATGCAGGAGAGCGAACCCAAGAAGTTACAGTGAGAAAATGTAGTTAGTGTGAGTGAATTTTATGACTCCCTAGTTTTGTGGGATTCGGAGAAAGCAATGGCACCCCACTCCAGTACTCTTGCCTGGAAAATGCCATGGATGGAGGAGCCTGGTAGGCTGCAGTCCATGGGGTTGCTAAGAGTCAGACACGACTGAGCGTCTTCACCTTCACTTTTCACTTTCATGCATTGGAGAAGGCAATGGCAGCCCACTCCAGTGTTCTTGCCTGGAGAATCCCAGGGACGAGGGAGCCTGGTGGGCTGCTGTCCATGGGGTTGCACAGAGTTGGACACGACTGAAGCGACTTAGCAGCAGGAGCAGTTTTGTGGGATTACTGAGCAAATAACTTGTTGTACAACTGATTCCTGGGAAGACAAAGGGCTAAAAGTACTGATAAGTTTCTATACGGTAGGTAATGAATCAAGGGATCTTCTATAGTCATTCTTGGCTCCACACGAAATTTCCCTTTCCTAGACCGTTGCGCCATGAATAGCATTTGGTGGCTCTTTCCTGTGTATACCCACCCCCACCCCGCCCCAGCCCACACATCTACCACTGCTGTTACCACTCCTTCATTACTGCTACTACTCGCTCACACACACCTTTCCCGAGAAAGAAAGCAAGAGTCGCAGCGCTGAAGACAGGACTTGCCTGAGTCTCGGAATATTCTAAACAATGAGGCCAATCACTTCAATTTGCAGAAGCATGGATGTTGCTTGGAGGGTTATTGAAAACCTGCTGTTCTTTTCAGCACCACCTGCATTCGGTCTTTAGAACAGAGCTCCAGTACTTCCTATCCTGCTGCTAAGTCACTTCAGTCATGTCCAACGCTGTGCGACCCCATGGACGGCAGCCCACCAGGCTCCCCTGTCTCTGGGATTCTCCAGGCAAGAACATGGGAGTGGGTTGCCATTTCCTTCTCCAGTGCGTCAAAGTGAAAAGTGAAAGTGAAGCCGCTCAGTTGTGCCAGACCCTCAGCGACCCCATGGACTGCAGCCTTCCAGGGTCCTCCGTCCATGGGATTTTCCAGGCAAGAGTACTGGAGTGAGGTGCCATTGCCTTCTCCAGTACTTCCTATGAGTTCTGGTCAATTTTCAAATTTTTAACTTCTCTAATTAGATGAATGATGACTGGATATGGAATCTTCAACAAAATATTTCCTGATATTACTGTAACTTTCTTATCCCGGAAAGGGACCAACTTAGATGATTCTTGGATAAGAATTTGAATTATTTGGCCATATCAAATTGGGTGATAAAAATGTATAGAGAAAGGAGTGAATTAACCAAAGCTATATGGTCATTTCTGCAGATGGTAGAGAGGACAGTGGAGGAGGCAGTTGGGATTCAGGGGTGGAAGTCACAGTGCTCTGTGTGGCAAGTGAAAGGCCACTGGGAGAGAGCCAGTCTGATCATTATTCCTCTTATTTCTTGTAAGTTTAGGTGATACTCTCTCTGAGGCTTAAGGTATGTCCTTGTGATACATGTCAGTTCAACTCCGTGTGCCTCCATCATGTGAAGAGGGCTAGATGGCTAGAGAGCTATAATCTACAAGACTTAAAATGTCAAAGACCAGCAATCATGATTCCCACCTAGTGCCCCCTTCCTGCCAGAGAGCATTCTGAATTGGAGGAAATATAGTGCTGGGTGGGAAAGAGGACCGACCCTAGGAGGGGCCTGTAAGGAAGACTGGTTTTCTCAAAAGTGTGTGGAGTTTAACACCATGGAGATTAGAAGAAATCATTGAGAGAGGTACAAGTCAGGGGGCCAAGGTTGAGTATGTCCCCAAGGATACCCTTTGTGAAGATGTTTTTCCTTCCAATTATGTGTGCTTTCTCCTCAAACTATGGGAGAAAATGGATTTAGAGTACAGTTATAATTTTTCTCTTCTAGGATATAGTTATCTTGCATCTCCTTCCTTTATACCTTCAGGAAAGTCTGATCACTCCTTCAGTCTTAAGTGATGCCCAAAGTGGAGAAGAGGAAATAGGAAAATGAGGGAAAGCATGGACATGTATCCAACCAGTATCCTAGCCCAACCAGGTGACATGGTTCAAGCAGAGAAAGGACAACACCCTTCCAGCAGATTATACCTGGTAGTGACCATCAGTGAAGGAAACCAAGGTTCACAGAAGGATGGAGCCATTGGGAGGAGGATTCCAAGTAGACATCCATAAACACTCTGGTGAGCAGAGACTATTAGATTGAAGACCCAGGAAAAAAGAAAAAAACAAAAGTTATGCTAAAGAGAAGAATTTGTTAAGAAATATATTATCTCCAAGCTCTCTTCCACCTGAATTTATATCTCATAGTTTCACCTTCAAGCTTCAGTTTAGAAATAAAACTTCTCCAAGATGTCCCACAACTTCATATGATGTCCTAGATATCTTATAGGATATTGGACTTGGTTTAAATTATTTTTAAATCCATCCAAATGCCTTTTCCCTGCTGACAGCTCCATGCTGCCCACTCATATAAAAAGACTCACCAGGAGAATAAATTATTTCTTCCCTTGTCAGTGGTAATTTGTGTTCACTAAATTACCTCCAGATCTACTTTCCTGAGTCAAAAATAACTTCATAGTTTTTTTTTTTTCTTCCATGTCCATCTTGGAAAGACATATAGATTTTGAAGTCAACCTCTCTCTGCTAGATACTCAGAAATAATTAAGCTCGTTTTCTTCTTAAGTCAGCCAGATGTTTCATTTTAAGATGGAACAATACATGGTTTATTTGACCCAAGTTCTCATGGAAAGGCCATTGCTTTCACTTTGATAGTCCTATTTTGTGAGAGGTAAAAATGAAAAACATCTTTAAAAGAATTCCTTTTTTTTTTTTTTTTCCCTGGGAACAGTGCTTGGTCTCAACAGGAAACCACATTTTTAAAGAACATGTAAGTTATTACTGATGATACTCCAGAATCTGATCAAACAGTTTAAGCTGCAGCCATCACGGTAGGATTTTACCACATTGTTCTTCATAACTGTTAAAAGAGATTCAAATGTCTTATGATGTCAAGGTCTGTTTCTGGCAAGGCATCTATTTACACAATTTCTTTGTCACTTTAGCATTTTCTTCTAATCAAGCTGGGCTAATGTGCTTAGGGTACCTTTTATTTTTGTTATAAGAATGCTAATAAATGGTTAAGGGTATTTTTTACAACATGGTGAGTGTTATTTCACAATGTTTCATTAGCTACAAATCCTCAAGTCACTTTTAAGAATTCCAGATGCCCTACTGTAGGTATTTTTGCAGCTGTTTTGTAGGAAATCATGAAAGTGCAACTCTCTTCAACAAAAAAAGGCCATATCTCATTCCTGCAGGGATCAGTCTCTTTACTATACTTTACAGTAACAAAAGGGCAATGTAAGGACAGCTGTGTACTGTACAAATTCTATCTGCCTGAAGTTGGGATAGTTACAATATCTTCTAATTTGTAAGATGGTTTGATTTTACATGGAAGGAAGACTTTCCTTTGAATATGCTCTGAAGTAAAATTTTTCTTCCTGCTATTTGCAAGGTAAAATTGGACTAAAGAAATCTATCTGAATCCAATGCATTTGTTTTTGCAATTCAGTTTTTTTTGTTGTTGTTCTTTGTTTTTAGATTTATAAGTGGAATTCATTCTTTTACCTGTCACATAACATGTTATTTTAATTGTCAATAACTATTGACTCTTCTTAAGATCACATATTATTTCCTTTACTAAAACAAAATTTAAATCTTGAAAGTTATATTCTGAAAAAAAAGTTGTATTCTGTGGATACTGTGGATATTTATTCACCAATATCATTTTATATCTCAAGAGTATTTTGGAGCACAGATGACCACAGTTTGTGATAGAAAGTTCCTTTCATTACTTTCAGTATCACACAATCTATGTCTTCATTATCAGACAGCATTACATGTTATTGTTGTTGCTTTTCAGGCACTAAGTCATGTCTGGCTCTTTGTGACCACATGGACTGCAGCAACCTAGACTCCCCTGCCCTTCACTATCTCCCAGAGTTTGCTCAAATTCACGTACATTGAATCAGTGATGCTATCCAAAAATCTCATCCTCTGCTGCCCTCTTCTCCTTATGCTTTCAATCTTTCCCAGTATCAGGGTCTTTTCCAATAAGTCAGCTCTTAGCGTCAGGTAGCCAAAGTATTGAAGCTTCAGCTTCAACAACAGTCCTTCCAATGAATATTGAGTTCCTTTCTTTTAGAATTGACTGATGTCATCTCCTTGCAGTCCAAGAGAGTCTCAAGAGTATTCTCCACTGCTGCAATTTGAAAGCATCAATTCTTCAGCACTCAGCCTTCTTTATGGTCCAACTCTCACATCCATACATGACTATTGGAAAAACCATAGCTTTGACTATACAGACCTTTGTCGGCAAAGAGATATGTTTTTAAATATGCTGATTAGGTTTGTCCTAGCTTTCCTTCCAAGGGGCAAGCAGTCTTTTAATTTCATGACTGCAGTCACTGTAGTGATTTTTGGAGCCCCCAAAAAGAAAATCTGTCACTGCTTCTACTTTTTCCCCTTCTATTTGCCATGAAGTGATGTGACTGGATGCCATGATCTTAGTTTTTTAAATGTTGAGTTTCAAGCCAACGTGTTTACTCTCCTCTTTCACCTTAATCAAGAGGCTTTTTTGTCCCTCTTATTTTCTACCATTCAGTTCAGTTCAATTCAGTCGGTCAGTCGTGTCCAACTCTTTGCGACCCCATGAATCGCAGCATGCCAGGCCTCCCTGTCCATCACCATCTCCCGGAGTTCACTCAAACTCACGTCCATCGAGTTGGTGATGCCATCTAACCATCTCATCCTCGGTCGTCCCCTTCTCCTCCTGCCCCCAAGCCCTCCCAGCATCAGAGTCTTTTCCAGTGGGTCAACTCTTCACATGAGGTGGTCAAGGTACTGGAGTTTCTACTTCAGCATCATTCCCTCCAAAGAACACCCAGGACTGATCTCCTTTAGAATGGACTGGTTGGATCTCCTTGCAGTCCAAGGGACTCTCAAGAGTCTTCTCCAACACCACAGTTCCAAAGCATCAATTCTTTGGCACTCAGCTTTCTTCACAATCCAACTCTCACATCCATACATGACCACTGGAAAAACCATAGCCTTGACTAGATGGACCTTTGTTGGCAAAGTAATGTCTCTGCTTTTGAATATGCTGTCTAGGTTGGTCATAACTTTCCTTTCAAGGAGTAAGCGTCTTTTAATTTCATGGCTGCAGTCACCATCTGCAGTGATTTTGGAGCCCCCCAAAATAAAGTCTCTCACTGTCTCCACTGTTTCCCCATCTATTTCCCATGAAGTGATGGGACTGGATGCCATGATCTTCGTTTTCTAAAACCATAGCCTTGACTAGATGGACCTTTGTTGGCAAAGTAATGTCTCTGCTTTTGAATATGCTGTCTAGGTTGGTCATAACTTTCCTTTCAAGGAGTAAGCGTCTTTTAATTTCATGGCTGCAGTCACCATCTGCAGTGATTTTGGAGCCCCCCAAAATAAAGTCTCTCACTGTCTCCACTGTTTCCCCATCTATTTCCCATGAAGTGATGGGACTGGATGCCATGATCTTCATTTTCTGAATGTTGAGCTTTAAGCCAACTTTTTCACTGTCCACTTTCACTTTCATCAAGAGGCTTTTTAGTTCCTCTTCACTTCCTGCCATAAGGGTGGTGTCATCTGCATATCTGAGGTTATTGATTAGAGTGGTATCATCTGCATATCTGAGGTTGTTGATTTCATATCTAAATTGCAATGTTCCTGGTGGTCAGTTCTTTCAAACAAAATAAGTGAGAAATGTTGAAATTGAGATTTAGGGCTCAATGGCCTTCCTGAAATTCACATTGTAAGATTTTGGCTACAAAGTTAAAGTTAGGCTATGAAGATTCCCTTGGTAGGACCTGTGATATAAGGAAAACTGGACTGAATCCAGATGGAGGATCAGCCTGTGACTCTAGCTATTTCTAGCTGTTGGCAATATTACTGAGAGTTGATTATTTCAACTCTCACATTTTATGGATGAGGAACCGGAGGCCCTTAAACACAAAGCTCTACAGCCAATTAATAATCAAGTCCCTGAGGGTAACATTTTTGCCCTTTTGTCTTTCACTTTTATTGCTTAGACATAGGTTTATAGACCTCATAACGGGTTCATGTGAGTGTCATTCATTCCCAAAACATGCAAAATGACTTAGTAAAGCCATGGGCATGCCAAGCTGTAAAGACAGTGTGTACCCGTAGAAGATTTGACATCTAGTGGGAAGGAAACGTACTGAACAAGGATTCCAATGCACCGAAGCAACTGCCCTGATGAGGCAGACATGGAGATGGGGAATAGAACAGAAACAAGAGAAGTCACATTCAAGGAAGCAGGAAAGTCCTTCTGGAGAAAAATGCTGTGACACTTGAGGTGAAAGTTGAGGTGACTTCTCCAGGCAGAGGGAATGACATCGGGAATGTGCTGGAGTATTATCTTTGTTACTCAGCTTAGAAGAGTGGAGTGGCAGGGGGAGAGGCTGGAGGTAACTGATTTTTTAAAGAAGATTCTAACAATGCTGTTCTCCCACTGCTCGCACCAACCCAGCTGGTCTTACACAGCAATGACTCACCATCCCACCCCCTACAGGGACTCATCAGAAAATGACTCTCCCTGGGGAACTCTGAAGAGAGAAAGGAGAAACAACCCCCTCTCTTAATCTCCATGTGAGCTATCTCCAAAATATTTAGTTTACAAGGATTTTCAACTCCATTATCATTTTCGTCAAAACTAGTTACTACAGCTATTGCTTATGGTACTAGTTGTAAGATAGTGGAAGTGTTAGTTGCTCAGTTGTGTCCAACTCTTGCGACTCCATGGACTGTAGCCATGCAGGTTTCCCTAAATTGAACAATAAATTCAGTTCCACTAAAGTGTTGGGCTTGTGAAATGTTTCTGCTTTTCTTTTAAAAATATATTCTATGAGATTTTTTTTTAGATTTAAGGAACTGATTCCCTTACGTATATTCATAATCTTTGGAATAACATAGTTCTTAGCCTAAATCCCTAGTTTTCTAAGTAGAGAAGGAAATTATCAGGACCTGTACTTTCGTCACAGGTGGATGAAATAAGGTAATACATTTAAGGTGCTTAGAACAGCCTGGCATGGAGCACACGGGCAAAAAATAGGAACACTTTCCTCTGCTGCTGCTGCTAAGTCACTTCAGTCGTGTCCGACTCTGTGCGACCCCATAGACGGCAGCCCACCAGGCTCCCCTGTCCCTGGGATTCTCCAGGCAAGAACACTGGAGTGGGGTGCCATTCATTTCATTCTCCAATGCATGAAAGTGAAAAGTGAAAGTGAAGTCGCTCAGTCGTGTTCTACCCTCAGCGACCTCGTGGACTGCAGCCTTCCAGGCTCCTCCATCCATGGGAATTTCCAGGCAAGAGTACTGGAGTGGGGTGCCATTGCCTTCTCTGTTCCTCTACTTGTGGAGAAACAAGTAAGGCCTACTTTATGAGAGCTTTGGTTGAACTGCATGCATAGAAAGATTTTACCAGTTAATTTTACCACTGCCCTTCTTGACAGCCATCCTATGAAACACAACTCAGCTGTCACTGAGGACTTGGGGTACAGGTGAATTAAGTAAGGATTCAAGCTTTGCAATACTTAAGGAAAGCAACAGTAGAAATTATTAAAATAGAAGCTAAAAAGACAATAGCAAAGACCAATGAAATTAACAGATGGCTCACTGAAAAGATAAACAAAACTGATAAACCTTTAGCTAGATTCACCAGGAAAAAAAGACAGAGGCCTCAAATAAAATTAGAAATAAAAGAGAAATTACAACTGAAACCACAAAAATAGAAATGACTGTAAAAGGCTACTGTGAACAATTAGAGAGCAGCAAATTGGACAACCTTCAAGACATGGATACATTTTAAAAAACATACACTCTTCCATGACTGACTTATTAAAAAAAAAAAAATAGAAGGTTTGAATAGATTGATTACTTGTGAGGAGATTGAACCCTCTTGTGAGGAGATTTGATTAAATCGGTAATCAAAAATCTCCCAATAAATATAAGTCCAGGACCAGATGGCTTCACCTATCCTTCTCAAACTCTTCCAAAAATTGAGGAAGAGGGAATGTTTCCAGACTTATTCTCCTAAGTCAGCATTCAGTTCAGTTCAGTTCAATTCATTCACTCAGTCGTGTCCAACTTCTTGCGACCCCATGAACCACAGCACGCCAGGCTTCCCTGTCCATCACCAACTCCCGAGGTTTACCCAAACTCACATCCATTGAGTTGGTGATGCCACCCAACTATCTCATCCTCTGTCCCCTTCTTCTCCTGCCCTCAATCTTTCCCAGCATCAGTGTCTTTTCAAATAGTCAGCTCTTCCCATGAGGTGGTCAAAGTATTGGAGTTTCAGCTTCAACATCAGTCCTTCCAATGAAGACCCAGGACTGATCTCCTTTAGGATGGACAGGTTGGATCTCCTTGCAGTCCAAGGGACTCTCAAGAGTCTTCTCCAACACCACAGTTCAAAAGCATCAATTCTTTGGCACTCAGCTTTCTTTATAGTCCAACTCTCACATCCATACACAACTACTGGAAAAGCCCATAGCCTTGACTAGATGGACCTTTGTTGACAAAGTAATGTCTCTGCTTTTTTATGCTGTCTAGGTTGGTCATAACTTTCCTTCCAAGGAATAAGTATCTTTTAATTTCATGGCTGCAATCACCATCTGCAGTGATTTTGGAGCCTCCCAAAATAAAGTCAGCCACTGTTTCCACTGTTTCCCCATCTATCTCCCATAGATGAAGTGATAGGACCAGATGCCATGATCTTAGTTTTCTGAATGTTGAGCTTTAAGCCAACTTTTTCACTGTCCACTTTCACTTTCAAGAGGCTTTTTAGTTCCTCTTCACTTTCTGCCATAAGGGTGGTGTCATCTGCATATCTGAGGTTATTGCTATTTCTCCTCGCAGTCTTGATTCCAGCTTGTGCTTCTTCCAGCTCAGCATTTCTCATGATGTACTCTACATATAAGTTAAATAAGCAGGGTGACAATATGCAGCCTTGACACACTCCCTTTCCTATTTGGAACCAGTCTGTTGTTCCATGTCTAGTTCTAACTGTTGCTTCCTGACCTGCATATAGGTTTCTCAAGAGGCAGATCAGGTGGTCTGGTATGCCCATCTCTTTCAGAATTTTCCACAGTTTCTTGTGATCCACACAGTCAAAGGCTTTGGCATAGTCAATAAAGCAGAAATAGATGTTTTTTTCTGGAACTCTCTTGCTTTTTCAATGATCCAGCAGATGTTGGCAATTTGATCTCTCATTCCTCTGCTTTTTCTAAAACCAGCTTGAACATCTGGAAGTTCACAGTTCATGTATTGTTGAAGCCTGGCTTGGAGAATTTTGAGCATTACTTTACTAGCGTGTGAGATGAGAGCAATTGTGCAGTAGTTTGAGCATTCTTTAGCATTGCCTTTCTTTGGGATTGGAATGAAAACTGACCTTTTCCAGTCAGCATTACGTTATACCATAACCAGACAAGGACACCACAAAAAAAGAAAATTTCAGACCAATAGCTCTGAGGAACTTAGATGCAAAAGTTCTCAACAAAATATTAGCAAGCCGAATTCATCAGTACATTAAAAGAGTTGTACACCATGATCAAGTGGGATTTATTCCAAGGATATAAGAATAATTTAACATCCATAAGTTGCTCAATGTAATAAGCATTAAGAAAATGAAGAATAAAAAATCATATGATCATCTCAATAGATGCAGAAAAATCATTTAAGAAAACTCAACATCTATTCAGGATAGAAACTCTCAACAAAGTAGGAATAGAGAAAATGTACCTCAGCATATTAAAGGCCATATGTGATAAGTCCACAATTAACATCATATTCAATAATGAAAAACTGAAAGTTTTCCTCTTAAGATTTGAAATAAGACCAGGATACCTACTATCACCACTTTTTTCAGCATAGTACTATTGGTCCTAGCCAGAACAATAAAGAAAGAAAAGTTTCCATTAAAATTGGGGAGTGGGGGGAAACAAAGTGAAACTCTCTGTGGACTATGTGATTTTATACATAGGAAATCCTAAAGACTATACCAAAACATTGTTTGAACTAATAAATCAAATTCAGTTGCAGGGTACAAAATCAGTATACAAAGATCTCTCATATTCACTTTCAGCAAACTCAGAGAGAGAAAATAAGAAAGAAATTCCATTTGCAATTTTATCAAAAAGACTAAAATACATGGGAATAAATTTAACCAAAGAGATAATGGGCCTGTACACTGAAAATTATAAAAAATTGAACACACAAATAAATAGATATTCCATGATCATGGATTGGAAGAATCAATACTGTTACAATGTCCATATTACCCAAAGCAATCTGCACATTCAGTGCAATGCTGATCAAAATCCAGTGGTATTTCTCAGAGAAACAGATCCTAAATTTTGAATAGAACCACAGAAGACTCCAATTAGCCAAAGCAATATTGAGAGAGATTAACAAAGCTGGAGGCATCATTGCTCCCTGATTTTAGACTATATTACAAATCTATAGTAATTGAAACAGTATGGTATTGTCATAAAAACAGACATATAGCTCAACGGAAAAGAATAGAGAGGCCACAAATAAATCCCCACATATATGGCCAAATACATAGCCAAAGGAGCCAAGAATATAAAGTTGGGAAAAGAGTCTCTTCAATAGATTATATTCGGCAAACTGGTGACAGACCAGGCAAAAGAATACAACTGGACTACTATCCTATGCCATGTGCAAAATTAACTCAAAATGGATTAAGGACTTAAATATAAAACCAGAAATCATAAAACTCCCAGAAGAAAATATTAGCAGTAAACTCCTTGATATTGGTCTTGGCAAAGATTTTTCATATCTGATTCCAAAAGCAAAGGAAAAAATAAGTAAATGGGACTACATCAAACTAAGAACCTTCTGCACAGCAAACTGTCAACAAAATAAAAAGAAAACCTGCTGAATGGGAGAAAATATTTGCAAATCCTTTATCTGATAAGTGGTTATTATCTAAAATATATAAAGAATGCATAAAATTCAAAGTGAAAACAAAACAATTTGATTACAAAATGGGCAGAGGATCTGAATAGACATTTTTCAAAGATAACATACAGATGGTCAATAGGTCATTTAAAAATGTTCAACATCACTAATCATCATGGATGTGCAATTCAAAATCACAAAGAGGCATCACCTCACACGTGTTAGAATGACTGAGATCAAAAAGGCAAGAAATAACAAGTGTTGGTGAGGATGTGGAGAAAAGGAAACACTTGTGCACTGCCAGTGGAATGTTTACTGGTACAGCCACTATGGGAAATAGTATGGAGCTTCCTCAAAACAGTTAAAAGGGGAACTACCAGAAAATCCAGCAATTCCACTTCTGGGTGGAATCCAAAGAAAAGAAAAACACTAATTTGAAATCATATATGCACCCCTATGTTTATATATATGTAATATTATATAGACACAATGGAATATTACTTAGCCATAAAAAATGAAATCTTGCCACTTATGGAAACATGGATGGTGGACCTAGAAGTATTACGCTAAGGAAATAGAGCAGAGAAAGACAAATACTATATGATTTCACTTATATGTAGACTCTAAAATCCCCAAACCAAACAAATAGAACAAAGCCAGACTTACGGAACTGATTGATGTTTGCCAGAGGGGCAGGTTTTGGTGGGGAACAAAATGAGCAAAGGAGGTAAAGAGGTACAAACTTCTAGTTATAAAATGCATAAGTCATGGGGATGTAATGTATAGCATAGTGTACATTATGATAATATTGCAGTGCATATTTGAAAATAAGGGAAAGAGTATATCTTAAAAGTTTTCATTATTCACACATACATAAAATTAATTTTGTATGGTGGCAGATGGTAACTAGACTTATTGTGGTGATCATTTCAATGTGCACAAATATTGAATCATTATGTTATATACCTGGAATTGATATAATGTTATATGTCAATTATACTTCAAATGAAAAAAGAAAATTCCAGGAGATAATGAAGGACGAGGAAGCCTGGTGTGCTGCAGTCTATGGGATCACAAACAGTTGGACATGACTGAGCAACTAAACAACAAAAAGAGAAAAAAGATGGAGTCAAGCATCATTAGTGAGGTGAAATATTTAAGATATATAATTTGACTTAACTGAGATAAACATAGTAACTTGAACTATGTTAATAAAGAGCTTCCTAGCAGGGAAAATTGAAATGTCTGGCTGAATGAAGCAAATTAATAAATTTATTATTAGAATTTAGAATGTTAATGATTCATCTAAAGTGTGAATAGCTTGTTTTTTTAACTGGTTTTTAAAAGTCTCTGATTTTTTTTTACATTATTAATTTATTTAGCTAACTTTTCCTCTCTGGACTGTGGAATTGTAAACCAGTTCAGCTGCTGCTCAAATGTTAACCAACTCCCAAGTGAAGTCTATGCTAATGATGCTATAAGAAATTTAGGGGTAACAGACTCCTTCATTTGCAAAATATTCACAGACATGGAAGATAAAATAGATTGTTACTCAGTTGAGATGCTTGGAAAACATGTTCAAAGGATCTCACTCTTCCTTTTGAAATATGGAACATCACAAAACACATGTGCTTACATGGCTTGGATACATGAGCTAAGAATGTTTTTTAAAGTTTAAAAAAAAAAAATTAGAGGAAGGAAAAGTCCTTAAATTGAAAAGAATCTCCACCAATATAAGGAGAATAACATTTCAGTATCTGAGAGCCTACCATGATCTGCACTGAGACAGAGGATGCAACATTTGGCTAATTAATGGAAAGTCTTTGTATGGTCAATAATTATCCCTTTCCAGAAAAGCAAGGGGAAGGCCCACATTCCATGTCCCAGTCTGGCTCCATTCCGTGCACTCGGACTATTTCACTGAGGCCTCTGACTGCATCCCGGTGACACGACCCACACAATGGTCACAGTCACCAATGCAGTCCTGGCGCCAGCAAGTTTTAGTTTGTTAGGGAAAAATACTATTTTCCATGTATGTTTAAATAATACAGACACATAATATTAAAAAAACAGAAGCTCTGGGTCTGTAATTTGATTCTCAGCCTTTGCAAAATAGGCCAAAATCCAAATATTTCTCTCTGCTAAAAAGAGTTTAAAATACGTTTCCAGGGGTAACTTGGCTGGAGAGGCTAACTTGGAATTGGTGCGCTGAGAAGTTTGATTAGGTGGTGATCTGCATTTCTGAGAGAGAACCAAAAGGGCTCTTGGAATTAGCTGAGATCCAAAAGGAAGGTGGGTTCTACAATAGAACTTTCCAAGTTAAAATCAAGTGCTTATGTGTGGTGTTGGTGGTGGTGGGGTGAGTGAGGGAATTGGGGGGGATTGAAGGGGGTAGGACACATTATTTTTGAAGTTTTAGACTTAGATCATGGAACAAGGAGAAGGCAATGGCACCCCACTCCAGTACTCTTGCCTGGAAAATCCATGGACAGAGGAGCCTGCTAGGCTGCAGTCCATGGAGTCGCTGGGAGTGGGGCATGACTGAGCGACTTCACTTTCATTTTTCACTTTCATGCATTGGAGAAGGAAATGGCAACCCACTCCACTGTTCTTGCCTGGAGAATCCCAGGGATGGTGGAGCCTGGTGGGCTGCCATCTATGGGGTTGCACAGAGTCAGACACGACTGAAGTGACTTAGCAGCAGCTTAGCATGGAACAAAGTAAGGTAATACAAGGCCCACTATAAATCTGGCTCTAAAATTTTTTGTAATTAAATCTCTAGGACTCCAGAGATAATACCTAGGCTGGAAGCTGTATTTCAATAGTGATCCAGAAATGTATATCACTTGCCAGCTAGGGAAGCATTGTTCTCTAAATACATATCACCCACACTGCCCTGGATTCTTCAAGTCAGGCCAATCACATCCCAGGGGGCTCAACAGGTGAATCTCACATCACCAGATATTTTAGGTAATCTCTCCCACACTGCTCCCAACATGCTTGTTCTTGTCTTCACTCCCTGAATCTAGGTGTCTACATTCCTATGGTAGTTGTTCTACATTCCTATAGTAGTTGTTCTCCTTTGGGTTAAGTGGATTGGAGCTCAGCACTCCCACTTGACTGTCAGACTTTCCACTGTAGATCCCAGACTGAAAAGCATCTCCTCTGATTGGGCCTATTTCCCCCTCTCTCTCAAATGAGTTTCAAATATCTCTTTGGTAGAAATAAACAAATTCTCCTAAGCCTTATGAAACAAGAGATAAAGATGACTAATATCTGTTCCCTACTTTCAAGGAACTTACAATCAATTGCTTCAGGTAAGATATTGACAAGGAAATAGGGCTAATATTATTATGCATCTCATGTTATGAGTGCAGGATGAGAGGAAAGAGCAAGAGCTGCTCCATTGCCAAGATAAGGGAAAGAGCAATTCTCTTTGGAAAGACCAAGAGTGTAATGGTTATGAAAGGATTTTGAGGAAGCTACAGCTGGTGTTTGCTTTAGTCATTTATTGCTGCCATTAAAAAATTACCATAAACTTAGTGACTTAAAATAAGACAAACTTATTACCTTCAAGTTCTGTAGGTCAGAAGTCTGACATTGGTCTCACTGGACTAAAATCGAGATGTTAGCAGGGTTATGTTTCTTCTGGAAGCTTTGGAGAAGAATCCACTTTTAAGCTCATGTGCATCATTGACAAAGTTCAATACCATGTGGTTGTAGGAGTGAGGTCCCCATTTCCTTTCTGCCTGTTGGCTGGGGCTACCTTTAGCTTCTAAAAGCCTCTCTCTATTTCTTACACATGATCCCTAAACTTCAGAACCAGAAATGGCATCAATCTTCTCAGGCTGCCTATCTCTTCTCCCTCTGTCTCTTCTGCTTCATCTTTCTGTCTTTCCCTCTGCCCTTAGGGGCCAGATTACCTTGGGTTTACCTGGGTAATCCAGGATACTCTCCTTTATCTTAAGGTCAGCTGATTATCAAGTTTAATTTTATACATAATCACACAATCACAGGCAGAACCCAAGGTGGTAGAATTCATGGGAGCCAAGTCTTACCTAGTAAAGAGTTTTTATGATATTAAGCAAAGGAGTACAGAACAGAATTCAAATTGTTGTAGCCACGTGTTCCGGGAAACAAACTCACTCAGAAGGACAGTGCAGATAGTGGAGTGCAGTTTATCACACCGGCGGGCTCAAGGCAGAGTCTCCTCTCAGCCAAGGACCCCAACCAGTTTTTGTGAAAACCTTATATACCCTAAGTGTATGTGCTCAAACCCACCTCCCCAAATTCCTTGAAACTAGTCTGAACAAAGGAAGAGAAAGATGCAATCAAAGTTAACCTGTGATTCATATGCCTTGTGCCTAGGTAGTTAACAGTGGACAATTATCAATAGGCCTGTGGTCATACCCCACCAAGCATAATAGAATTTATGATTCTATTTGGTTACACAGATAATTAGGGTATCCTTTTAGGCAATGGAGAATCTAGGTATGGGCCCTGGGGCTCTTCCATCTGGGGGGCCTGGTTTTCCAGTTGGTATGTCGTTTCCATAGATACTGGTTATATAGCTCAAAGTCCAGTCAGGCCCAAGATGCAGTCCTGCTTTCAAAATGGAACCTGTTCTCTCTGTTTCCTCCTTCAAAATCATGTCCATATTAAACAGGTGCTAAGTTGCTTAGTATGACTCAAGTTTGGAAACACGAGGTAAATCAGAATTCATTTCTTTCTCAAAGTCTCTCCTAGAGGAGAAGACAGACTTCTTTTCAAATAATTTTGATACAATAAGCTATTTACAAAGTGACAACCAACATTAATAATTTTGTGGTTTTATTTTGATAGGCTATGTTTGGCTCTTGAATTTTACAAGTTGTATTTCATCATGTATTTAGGACCATGACAGGGGCTTCCCAGGTAGCACTAGTGGTAAGGAACCTGCCTGCCCATGCAGGAGACATAAGAGACATGGGTTTGATCCCTCGGTGCAGATCTCCTGGAGGAGGGCATGGCAACCCACTCTAGTATTCTTGCCTGGAGAATCTCCATGGACAAAGGAGCCTGGCAGGCTATGGTCCATAAGGTTGCAAAAAGTTGGACTGAAGTGACCTAGCATGCACACATGTACACACATCATGATAAAAGTTCTGAGGACCACTGAAATGCATGCATACAATTGGCCAAAAACAGGGCAAAATGAGATGAAACCTAAGGGAGCCCCATCCTTGATTGATTGTCCCCTTGTCCTCACCTGCAGTGCTGACTCTGACCTCCTATCCTGCTTTCAACTTGCCACTCAACTTGATATATTCTCTCCTTTCCACCATAGCACTGAAATGGTATTGTAAGGCAGAAAATCAGGTAAGAGCAACTTTCCATTTGGCACTTTGAAACTCATGTCTTATTTACATCTCCTGTGGAGCACTCTCTGTTCTCCAACAGCCAGTCTTCCTTCCTCCTTTGTCACCTCTACCATTCAACTGATACATTTGATAAAGGAATTGAGGACTGGAGGACATTTTATTCATTTAGTCTGCCCATACCAACAGTGTTACAGATAGTGAAGCCATTCAATAAAGGTTTAGTAAATTATTTCTTTTTAAAGGCAAAAATATTAAAACTAAGTCTTTGATTGGTTTTAGAGTTTAAAGTGAGCAGACAGGAAATGGCATTTACTACCTGAAACTTTTGTCTTTTTCATGCAAAGGAGAAAGCAAGTGGCTAAGTGGTGAGGTATGAGCCTCAAAAGATTAGGGAAAACAAATACAATTGAAGAAAATTTCCTGTGATTCAAATGCAAATTAACTGCATAAAAGTCATCCTGAAATGCCCTGTGAGATACAGTAAGTCCCCTTCATGCCAGTGTGTGTGTATGTGTGAGTGTGTGTGTTCGGTTGGTCTGTCTAGTCCGACTCTTTTTAAACCCCATGGACTGTAGCCTGCCAAAATCCTCTGTCCATGGGATCTTCTGGCCAAAGACAAAGCAGACATTGAGAACATTTGGTTCCATATTCATCCTTCAGGGCATTAAAATTGCCAGTCAGTTGACCTTAAAATAGGAAGATTATGGCTCAGTGGTAAAGAATGTGCCGGCCAATGCAGGAGACATAATAAACACAGGTTCGACCTCTGGGTCAGGAAGATCTCCTGGAGGAGGAAATAGTAGCCCACTCCAGTATTCTTGCCTAGATAATCCCATGGACAGAGGAGCTTGGCAGGCTACAGCCCATGGGATCACAAAGAGACAGACATGACTAAGCAACTGAGCATGCATGCATGCAAGGTGGGCCCAACATAATCAGAATGAGCCTCAGAAATGGAAGGGAAGGCAGAGGGTTAAGAGGCAGAGAAGATGTGATGAGGGAAGCAAAGTCAGAGTGATATGACCTGAGGACTCCACTCGTCATTGTTGGTTTTTGAAGATGGATGAAGGGGCCATGAGTCGAAGGCGGGAGTCTCAGGCAAGTGGAAAAAGCAGGGAAACACATTCTCCTCAAGAGCCTCCAGAAAGGGACACAGCCCTGTCTTGAATTTAGCCCAGTGAGAACCGTGTCAGACTTCATTTGTGTTGTCTCGAGCTACCCAATTTGTGGTAACTTGCTACAACACTCACAGGAAACAAACAATTATATAATTAGTCAATGTCCTGTTGTCTGTGGTGGATGGCCCGCAAGGTGCATTGTGGAAAAGCAGCCCTCTGATTAGCTCATGCTCCATGCAGAAGGCTAACTGACAGACTCCGGGATGTCGTGGGGGAAAGGTCATTGTGACTCTCCAGTTATGGAGCTCCAGACTGCTGGGCTGTATGGGACAAAAGCCCAAGTCCTAGTCGTTGCAGAGGTTAAAACTGATATCATACAAGCCGAGTTCAGCACTCAGATGCTTTTACTCGTACATAGAATTTTTTTTTTTAATGTGAATTAATTTCCAACATTTTAAGATTCTCTTGCAGGAAGAGGGACTCCTTCCAGGGCAAGAGAGTGGGCTCTTGTCTAACACTCAGAAATGAGTTTTCCGAGGAGACACACATACTGACGCAGCAAGAGGCTTTATTGAGAAGGGGTGCCTGGGTGGAGAGTAACAGGCTAAGGGAACCCAGGAGAACTCCTCTGCCACATGGCTCGCAGTCTTGAGTTTTATGGCCAATCATTCTAACACAGGGTCCTTCCTGCTGGCTCATGCATTGCTCAGCCAAGATGGATTCCATCGAGGAGGATTCTGGGAGGTTGGTAGGATGCATGGATTAGTGTCTCCAGTCTCCTTTTGACATTTCCTGGATTTTGCTGGTTCGTGGTAGCTTGTTAGTCCCGTGATCCTTACCAGGGCCTCCTGTTGTTAAGACAGCTCATGCAAGTGGCTACTATCTTGCTTGAGTATGGTGCAGATGGTTTCGGTGTTTCCCCTAACCATTCCACTTAAGCATCAGGGTTTCTGACTTTGCTCGGAAAAAATAAATCAGCAAATGTTGCCACACTTGAATCCCATGGGAGTGGAGTCATGGCTGCTCTTTAGACAGCACACTCACACTGTCGGCACCATCTGCATTACTGTACTATCTCACACTCTCTCCCTGTCACCCTACCACATGGCCCGAAGGGACCAGTGTGCAATCCCTGGTACTCTGCTTGTGTACAATACACATTTCAGAACTGGCTTAATTAGGGAAAGGTACTAAAGGGAATCTAGCCACTTTCGATGCTTTTATCATATATGATAGCAAAGAATGCCTTCGTTGATTTCAGAGACAAAAAATCCCAATAGTTTGATTCATTCCTCCATTCCATCCAAGTTCTTAGCCTAAGCAATACCAAGAAACACTGGCATTGGTGCCTCACAGGGAATTTCCAGATCTACTTATGATTCTCATTCTGATCAGCTAAACCTTTGCTCCTTTAAGAATTTATAGAAAACTGACTTCAACGGGTAAGGGAAGAATTTTCTAAAGGATATGTATATAAATCAAGCTGGAGTACTTTCAAGATGATAGACAATGAACTCAAAATGTCAAATGGTCTGATAGCATTTTCACATGTGCCCAGCCAAGGTTTAGAGAAATCCCTGTGCACTTTTATTGGATTAACAACACGTCAGCTCTGACATCAGCTGCAACACAATCTGCTATTGCAAAATGCACTTAGGAACCCTGATGCATTAATTGTTATGTTTGGCTTTATTACACACTTATCTTTTTCCTCGTATCTGAAAGCTAGTGGTTATGGGCTAGAATTTTTGGAGAAGTGATACCTTACAAGCTCACACTTGAAACAGCTCTGAACAGTGATGGAATGTCATAGTGGCAGGAACAAGAGAGGAGAGTTGGCTCACAAAAGGGTCAGTGTCCTGAGTGGCCAGGCAGGAATTCACTTTTTCCACCTCAGGCTCTCATCTTCAGCCTACATGTAGTGAATAACCAGCCATACATGTGCAAAAGAGAAGTTGGGCTGGGCTTTGACACGGCCTCTGTGGGTGTGATAGATGTGCAGAAATCCAACCCTTCCCAGGAGGGTCAGGTGGCACCGTCAAGACAAAGTGTAAACAATTCTGTCCTGGAAAAGAACTTTTTTTTCCCGCTATTTGTGCCAAAGCGTTACAGTATCGCTACTAAATTGGAAATCTATGCAAAGAAAGAAAAAGCCAAAATGAAGCCCTGAATTGAAATACTGTCTGCATAAAATATATTTAAATTGTGCAAAAAATCCTGTATGAAGAAAGAGAGAAAGAAAAGAAAAAACAAATGGCATTCACTTCTCATTTCCAAGGGCGAGTTGAAAACATCTGCTTTCTGAATTACAGAGTGAGACAGTATCCACGTCTGTGAAAAAGCAAGATCTCTAAAATCTTTCCTTTGGAGGCTGTGGATAAAACAGACAAGGGGAGGATGAATCTCCCTCTGGTCAGCAGAGGCTTGCCTGAGCAGACAGAAAAATAGAGTGCTTGCCTGCCCGCCATCTCAACTAATAAAACTTGCAAAATATTTCTTTTCATTGTCTTCTCACTGCTTTTCATTCTCTCCCTGTCTTCTTATATCTCTTAAGCAGTGATTCTGATGGGACCTGGGTTTATTTGAGCCTTTGATAAAACACATACCACTATGCTTTTCCCCAGCTCAGGACTCAAGGAGTTTTGAGAAATATCTATAAATTTTCCTAATTGCTAGACAGTTTTTCCACTTCTAGG
The DNA here is from genome assembly GCA_006410635.1 of Cephalophus harveyi. NCBI lineage: Eukaryota > Metazoa > Chordata > Mammalia > Artiodactyla > Bovidae > Cephalophus > Cephalophus harveyi. The sequence goes on from SJYT01012898.1 coordinate 194,230, forward strand.
CCAACTGGCTTCCCTTAGCCATAATGTCGAGCTCTGACCTCTGACATGAGGGGCTCCTAATTGATGACTACCAAATGCTGAAAGGGGCTTTGGTTTTACTCATTTTTCTTCATCCGATTCTCAGCCTTGGGGCAGGCTGGCTTTTTAGTCCTGGTCTGAGTGGGCAGAAATGTGGCAATTCAGAAGGGAAACTGGGAAGGGGACAACCGTGGGGGCCTGTCGTGTGCCAGGCAGTGTGCTGAATTTTGCCTCACTTTATCGTCACAAACACTTGAGAGGTCAATTTTGCCAGTCTCGTTTAGACAATTAAGGACGTCAGATAAATAAGGTCAATCATCTTAAGCCAGTGAGTGGCAGAGCTGGCAAACCAAACCAAAGTTGCCTGCCTCTGAAGCTTTAGTTATCTACACAGCTTTGATAAGTAATGGGTCTTGAAACTTCTTAAAAGATACTTTTGATGCTTGCTCTTCGGAACTTTTTATCACTTATATTGTCCCTGCTGCTGCTGCTAAGTCACTTCAGTCGTGTCTGACTCTGTGTGACCCCATAGACGGCAGCCCACCAGGCTCCCCCATCCCTGGGATTCTTCAAGCAAGAACACTGGAGTGGGTTGCCATTTCCTTCTCCAATGCAGGAAAGTGAAAAGTGAAAGGGAAGTTGCTCAGTCGTGTCCGACTCCTTGTGACTCCATGGACTGCAGCCCACCAGGCTCCTCCATCCATGGGATTTTCCAGGCAAGAGTACTGGAGTGGGGTGCCATCGCCTTCTCCAATATTGTCCCTAGTATTAGAGAATTCCCACACAGAGAATTACATATGGCAGTAAAAGCTTTGCAGAATTCATTTGTAACATACCTCAGCTCAAAATTAATTTCCACTTTCAAATCCAGACATCTCAAAAGGAAACTGTCAGGTGAGAAGATGTGGGTAGGTAATTACACAGAATGTAGGTGACCTCAGTTATTCTACCAGTCCCCACACATCCCATGGCCATCAAGTTGTTCATGTGGCTGTAAATGTGTGGCTCCTTTTAAATAAGAAAGAATTTGGATCTGGACAGATTTATGGGAAACTGTCAGAAGCAGAGATGATTCTGAAGGACCAATCAGTGGGCAGTAAGACAATTTATGCAATCTGAAAACATAAGCAATTAGAGGAATGAAGGGCTTCTTGGGCAACCACCTACTCTCTACTTCCCTTCCCCCAGCAAACCTTTGCTTGATTTCAGACTTTCTACCTCCTGGTATACATTTTTATTCAGACATCTCATTTTGTGTGTTTATACAAAAGATCAGGGCAGTTACGTGCAAAGGTCATGGGCTGTGAAATTAGAATATCTGGTTTCAAATTATTGTATTACATTGAAATACTGTGTGATCTTGGGCTAATTACCTAGTCTCTCTGGACCCTTCTCTGAAAAATCAATTGCTCTAAATCTTATTGAGACAAAGTAAATAACACAATTCCTGGCTTATGCTGCTGCTAAGTCGCCTCAGTTGTGTCCGACTCTGTGCGACCCCATAGACGGCAGCCCACCAGGATCCCCTGTCCCTGGGAGTCTCCAGGCAAGAATACTGGAGCTTATAGTAGGTATTAAATAAAGAATACGATTTCTCTTTACTCTTCTTATTTGCTTTTTCAGAAATGCCCTGGTCCTAAGGATTTTCCTTTTTTTTTTTTTTTTTTACAAGCCTCAAATGTTCTTAATTTCGTGGTGGTGTTGAAGACTGCCTTTTTATACAGTTCATGGGGTTTTCAGAGCAAGATTACTGGAGTGGTTTGCATTTCCTCCTCCAGTGGACCACATTTTGGCAGAACCCTCCACTCTTCTATTCCATTTGGGATTGGTGTCAATGGAACCTAGATTTTCGGTTCAGATAACTGGCAGAGATCTCTCAAACTCAGGGAAGATCCACTCCCAGTAGACAAATTCTGATAGAAGACAGCAATGAAAACCCCATACTTCACCAGTGAGTGCTTTTAGGATGAGCAAAAACAACATAAACTTCTACCTAAAGAAGGGGTAAGGAAATTCTTAAGTCAGAGCCTCAAGAGGAAACAGGAATTGGTTCCTTGTTTCACACTTGGGTGGCCACTGGTGGGCATGATGCCTGGAGAACTGGCAGCCATCTTGAATCCATCAGGTGTCAGTCACAAGGATGAAACCAATGTGCTGAAAATGGTGGGAGGAATGGCTGGAAAGAACTTGAAGGACTCTTGGTAACATTATGGAATTGCTGAATGAGTCTTTGGCCATCCATCTTCATATTTGTTGTTGTATGGGATAATTAATGCTTAAAGTGACTGTGTGCCAACCACAAGCAAACTGAAGTTGCTCAGTTGTGTCCGACTCTTTGTGACTCCATGGACTGTAGCCCACTAGGCTCCTCCATCCATGGAATTTTCTAGGCAAGAGTACTGGAGTGGGTTGCCATTTCCTTCTCCAGGGGATCTTCCCATCCCAGGGATCAAACCAGGGTCCCACATTGAGGGCAGACGCTTTACCATCTGAGTCACCAGGGAATCAATTAATTAATGGTTAAACTAAGTCAAATATTTTCTCATCTGCAACTACATATGTTATTGATTCTCTGATGTCTGCTTCTCAAAACTAATCTGAGAATTATGAACCACAGAGGTAAAGCATCTAGAAAGTGCCTGTCACTTAGTAAACAACTGGCAATCATATAGCTTACATTTGTTATAGTTGTTAATATACAGGCTTTCTAGGGGAGCAGTGGGGTCCTCAACAAATGGAAGCTTCCTTTAAGCATGCGTTGGTGTAACAGACAAAATTCATACATTCCATCAAGCCTATTAAGGGTCTTTACCCCATCACCTTGAGATTCCATGAGATATTATCAATAGGCACAAATAAAATTTTGAAATTAACTGAATTTGAAGTGTTGCAAGTCAGATAAGAAGAAACAATATTAAACAAACCCTTCTCATTCCTAAGGAATGGGTGAGTTTACTTAACCACAAGTAAGACTCTCCTTCCAAGCACTTCTTTTCTCCTCCCTGTTAGCTTATTTGGCTTATCTTTTTAGCCAGAGGGGAATTTCAAATCTGTCAGTGTTACTGACTGGATAAATAGCTTTCAAGAGAAGGAGAGTTGGAAATAAGTCTTAACTGCCATTTGTTGCCAGTTTGAGGATTATAAGTTGTCTAGAAAGTTAAAAAAAAAAAAAAAAAATGAAAATGTTAATCATGGGCAAAAGTAATTCATTCACAAATTCAATCAACTTTTATGAGGCTCCTGTGCTTGGTACTGGGAAAACAAGGTCAAACAAGCCAAGGGCCTGTCATTCTGGGATTAGACAACCTAGTATGAAAGACAAGTGAGCAAGTGTATGTAAAAAATCTATTGATATGGCCCAAATTGTAGTTGTGCAGTGATGTTGAAACCAGGATGCCTACTGGGATCACTGCTATTCATTGCTACCAGTGAATGAGCACTTCCTATGCACCAGGTTTGTTGCAGGAAGGGGGGCCCCTTCCAGGGCCTGAAACTGGGCTCTTGTCTAACACTCAGAAATGAATTGTCCGAGAAGACACATGTGCTGACAAAGCAAGAGAGTTTATTGGGAAAGGGCACCCGGGTGGAGAGCAGTAGGGTAAGGGAACCCAGGAGAAGTGCTCTGCCCCGTGGCTCGCAGTCTCGGGTTTTATGGTGATGGGATTAGTTTCCGGGTGGTCTTTGGCCAATCAGTCTAATTCAGAGTCTTTCCTGGTGGTGCATGCATTGCTCAGCCAAGATGGACACTAGCGAGAGGGGTTTTGGGAAGTGGATGGACACGCGGTGTCTCCTTTTGATCTTTCCCGAACTCTTCCAGCTGGTGGTGGCCTATTAGTTCCGTATTCCTTACCAGGATCTCCTGTCATAAAACAACTCATGCAAATGGTTACTGTGATGCCTGGCCAGGGTGGGCAGTTTCAATCTGTGTGCTTCCCCTAACAGGTTTGTCTTAAGTTCTTTATCTGCACTGTTTCTTTTTTTGTTTTTGACAGGAAAGTAGGATTTATTGGTGGGTGTAAGTAAGGCGGGTAAGGCCTTTATGAGTTCAGGGTCCACTGTTTGTTCAGAGGGCCACAGTTAAGGATGTATGTGACCCAACAGCCATCTGGGATGAGTCAGTTTTCTGCAACCATGTTTTCAAACTCATCCACCTTAAACTTAGTAAATCTCCACTTCTTGGAGATGTGCATCTTCTGGTGACCAGGGAACTTGGCCTTGCAGAGGGCCTCAGTCACATGCTCCTTGTTCTGCAGTTTGGTACAAATGGACATTATTACTTGGCCAATGTAGACCCTGGCCACTGTGCCCTGGGACTCTCCAAAGGTACCTTGCATACCTGTCTGGAGCCTAGACTGAGGACAGCATGCCAATCATGAATGTTCACTAGAAAGGACTGTTTCCAAGGTCCCTTACGGCAACCTGTACAGGCAACAGGCTGCATATCCTTACCTAGGAGGCTGCTGTTTGCAGCTTATCTGCTTTGATTTGCTTAAAAATTCTTTCTGATCATTCTGGTTGTTGTGTCCAATTTAGAGATGAACACACTGAGACCCAAATGTACACAACTAGTTAGTGGAAGGAGCTAGAATTCACATCTAGGATTTCTTAAATCATATAGCTCATAGACCTTATTAAATCATGGTAGAGGTTTAAACAGTGAACCTGGGTCTCCTGCATGGCAGGCAGATTATTTACTGTCTGAGCCACCAAGGAAGCTCAAAATGGAGATTGAAATGCAAAAAGTAATTAATTCTGTTGCCAGTGCTGAGTCATGTGGGGGCAGGGGAGGGAGGAAGGATAAGAAAAGGCTTCAAACAAGAGGTGACCCCCTGTGGACATTTCCTTTGTAGAAAAAGACTTCTCAGAAGCAAATATGTGGTCCAAGGTCCTATAGCATATTTTCTAATGTGAGACACACACAAAAAAAGGATGGAGACAGAATGGTATCTGAATAGGCCCAGCGTCCCTGGAAAACTGCAAACCTCCAATGTAATTGGGACTTCAGGGACCTGGTATTGCTTGTTCTGCTAAAGCACTTGAAATTTCATGAATAAAAGTTTTTCTATGAATACAAATTATTGTGATTGTCTACATTAGACCACAGAAACACTATAAACACTCAAAGAGAAGGGAAGATGTCTGAACCTATTTGTTTAACATATGAAAGAGACAGGAACCTGGATACTTTTGATATCACTTGTAAGGCAGTTTTCCTAACCAGACATCCAAGACCAAGACATTCTTTTAGTCATATCTGATTCTGTTCTTTTGCATAAACCTTGACTTGAGTGGTGCCATAGTTTTCCATGAAGTAATTATCAGATTTTTTTTTGTCGGTCCAGGTTTTTGGACATCAGGTAGACATAGAATTGAGAGGCTAATTTTAATACTTCCTATTATTTTAAAGTTTCCCCAAATAAAACTACTTAACAGATGATGGTTCCCTGGTAGTCTAACAAATGTTCCATAAGCAATTTGGTAGCTTAAGAGAACAAAACAGAATTTCTCTGCTTAGAACATTTTGGCCCGTCTCTTCATTGTTAATTTATAAATCATATTGTTTTAGGTGCATCTTTTATATTTCAAATTTCAAAACAAACTTCAAAAGTTAAAGTGTGATATTATTCCTTTTATGTGAAATATCCAGAATAGGCAACTCCATACACATAGGAAACTTTATAGCCATTAATCAATTGCTCCCATTCTCCTTTTGAGATGATGAAGATGCTTTGGGACTAGGAGGTGGTAGCTGCACGATACTGTGAATGTACTAAATGCCACTAAATTGTTGCTTTAATATGGATAATTTCAAGTTATGTAAATTTTATCTCAAAAAAGTGTGAAAACCAAAATAAGAGCTCTTACTTTCCTCTCTGAAAGATTACACATTTGATATACTTTTCTTTCCTCTCTAGACTTTTTCTTTCTCATTTTAACTAATAATGTTTAGGATTTAAAATAAAGATTGCTTTTTTTTACATCAATCAGTCAGTTCAGTTAGTCAGTTCAGTCGCTCAGTCGTGTCCGACTCTTTGCCACCCCATGAATTGCAGCACGCCAGGCCTCCCTGTTCATCACCATCTCTCGGAGATCACTCAGACTCACATCCATCGAGTCCGTGATGCCATCCAGCCATCTCATCCTCGGTCGTCCCCTT
>SJYT01012898.1:203596-215868 GCA_006410635.1 Cephalophus harveyi
TTTAGCATCATTCCTTCCAAAGAAATCCCAGGGCTGATCTCCTTCAGAATGGACTGGTTGGATCTCCTTGCAGTCCAAGGGACTCTCAAGAGTCTTCTCCAACACCACAGTTCAAAAGCATCAATTCTTCAGCGCTCAGCCTTCTTCACAGTCCAACTCTCACATCCATACATGACCACAGGAAAAACCATAGCCTTGACTAGACGGATCTTAGTCGGCAAAGTAATGTCTCTGCTTTTGAATATACTATCTAGGTTGGTCATAACTTTTCTTCCAAGGAGTAAGCATCTTTTAATTTCATGGCTGCAGTCACCATCTGCAGTGATTTAGGAGCCCCCCAAAATAAAGTCTGACACGGTTTCCACTGTTTCCCCATCTATTTCCCATGAAGTGATGGGACCGGATGCCATGATCTTCGTTTTCTGAATGTTGAGCTTTAGGCCAACTTTTTCACTCTCCTCTTTCACTTTCATCAAGAGACTTTTGAGTTCCTCTTCACTTTCTGCCATAAGGGTGGTGTCATCTGCATATCTGAGGTTATTGATATTTCTCCCAGCAATCTTGATTCCAGCTTGTGCTTCTTCCAGCCCAGTATGAAAAGTAAGAGTATACGTATTAAATGTTTTCTGAAGCCTTTCACTCTTGAAGATGACTTTCAGTTACTTTCACTTACGAATGATAAATAAAACTTTTGCAAAGAGTCAGACACGACTGAGTGACTGAACAACAACGATCATCAGAGAAATGTAAAATCAAAGCTACAATGTCAAAATGGTGACTAACATCCAAAAGTCTACATATAGCAATGCTGGCGAGAACGTGGAGGAAAGGAAACCCTGGTACACTGATGGTACTGTGAATTGGTGCAGCCACTATGTGGTGCAGACACAAAACATTATGGAGGTTCCTCAAAAACTAAAAGAACTACAGCAATGACACAGAAATTCCACTGCTGGGTATATATCTGAAGAAAATGAAAACCATGATTTGAAAATATTACATGCACTCCGGTGTTCGTAGCAGCATTACAATAGCCCATTTTTAGAAGCAACCTGAGTACTCATCAACAAATGAGAAAGAAGATGTGGAAGAATCATAGAAACAATAGAATGTTGTTATTGTTCTTGTTCAGTTGCTAAGTCATGTCCAAATCTTTGTGACCCCATTAACTGCAACATGCCAGGCTTCCCTGTCATTCACCATGCCTCTGAGTTTGCTCAAACTCATGTCCATTGAGCCAGTGATGCCATCCAACCAGCTCATCCTCTGTTGCCCTCTTCTCTTGCTCTGTCTTTCCCAACATCAGGGCCTTTTTCAGTGAGTTGGCTCTTCACATCAGGTGGCCACAGTACTGGAGCTTCAGCTTCAGCATCAGCCCTTCCAATGAATATTCAGTGTTGGTTTCTTTTAGGGTTGCCTGGTTTGATCTCCTTACTGTCCAAGGGACTCTCTCAAGAGTCTTCTCCAACACCACAGTTCCAAAGTCCAACTCTCACATCCTTACATAACTATTAGAAAAGCCAAAGCTTTGACTATATGGACCTTTGTAGACAAAGTGATATCTCTGATTTTTTATGTAATGTCTTGGTTTGTCATAGCTTTCCTTCCAAGGAACAAGCCTCTTTTGATTTCATGGCTGCGGTCACCATCTGCAGTAATTTTGGAGCCTGAGAAAATAAAATCTGTCAGTGTTTCCACTTTTTCCCCACCTATTTGCCATAAAGTCATGGAACTAGATGCCATGATCTTAGTTTTTTGAATGTTGAGTTTTAAGCCAGCTTTTTCACTCCTCTTTCACTCTCATCAAGAAGCTCTTTAGTTCTTTGCTTTCTGCCATAAGAGTGGTGTAATTTGCATATCTGAGGTTGTTGATATTTCTCCTGGCAGTCTTGATTCCAACTTGAGCTTCATCTAACCAGGCATTTCATATGATGTACTCTGCATATAAGTTAAATTAGCAGGGGAAAAATATATAGCCTTGTCATAGTCCTTTCCCAATTTTCAACCAAACAGTTACTCCATGTCTGGTTCTAACTGTTGCTTCTTGACCTGAATACAGATTTCTCAGGAGACAGGTAAGATGGTCTGGTATTCTTATATCTTTAAGAATTTTCCACAGTTTGTTGTGATCCACAGTCAAAGGTTTTAGCATAGTCTATGAAGCAGAAATAGATTTTTTGTTTGTTTGTTTTGGAATTGCCTTTCTTTTTCTATGATCCATTGGATGTTGGCAATTTGATCTCTGGTTCCTCTGCCTTTTCTAAATCCAGCTTGTACATCTGGAATTTCTTGGTTCACATATTGCTGAAGCTTAGCTTGAGGGATTTTGAGCACTACCTAGCTAGCATGTGAAATGAGAGCAATTGTACAGTAGGTTGAACAGTTTTTGGCATTGCCCTTCTTTGGGATTGGAAAGAAAATTGAACTTTTTTCCTGTGGCTACTGCTCAGTTTTCCAAATTTGCTGGTATATTGAGCACAGCACTTTAACAGCATCATCTTTTAGGATTTGAAATAGTTCAGCTGGAATTCCATCATCTCCACTTTATTTGTTCATTGTAATGCTCCCTAAAGCCCACTTGACTTCACATTCCAGGATGTCTGGTTCTAGGAGAGTGACCACATCATTGTGGCTATCTGGGTCATTAATTTCTTTTTTGTACAATTCTTCTGTGTCTTCTTGCCACCTCTTCTTAATCTCTTCTGCCTCTGTCAGATCCTTGTGGTTTATGTACTTTATCGTGCCCATCTGTGTTCTCTTGGTATCTCCAATTTTCTTGAAGAGATCTCTAGTGTTTCCCATTCTGTTGTTTTCCTCTATTTCTTTGCACTGATCACTGAGGAAGGCTCTCTTATTTCTCCTTGCTATTCTTTGGAACTCTGCATTCAGATGGATATATCTTTCTCTTTCTCCTTTGCCTTCCACTTCTATTCTATTCTCAGCTATTTGTAAGGCCTCCTCAGACAACCACTTTGCCTTCTTGCATTCTTTTTCTTGGGGATGGTTTTGGTCATCACTTCCTGTACAGTATTACAAACTTCATCCATTGTTCTTCAGACACTCTGTCTATCCGATCTAACCCCTTGAACCTATTGGTCACTTATACTGTATAATCATAAAATATTTGATTTAGATCATACCTGAATGGCCTAGTCTTTTCCCCTACTTTCTTCAATTTGATTCTTAATTTTGCAAAAGCACCTGAACCACAGTTAGCTCCCACTCTTGTTTTTGCTGACAGTCTGGAGCCTCCCAACTGCAAAGAATAGAGTAAATCTGATTTTGGTATTGACCATCCAGTGATATTGGTGTGTATAGTCATCTCTTGTGTTGTTGGAAGAGAGTGTTTGCTATGACCAGTGTGTTCTCTTGATAAAGCTCTGTTAGAGTGTTACTTCATCATCATAAAAGATGAACTTCTGGTGTTTGCAACAACGTGGCTGGACCTAAAGGGTATTATGTTTAGTGAAATAGGTCAGACAGAAAACAGCAAATACTTTATGCTTTCACTTATATTTGGAATCTAAAAAATAAAGCAAATGAATGTATATAACAAAACACAAACTGATTTACAGATATAGAGAGCAAACAAGTGGTTACCAGTAGGAAGGGGGAAATGGGAATGGAGGAGATCAGAGTAAGAGATACAAAGATCAGAATTAACAGATACAAACTACTATGTAGAAGAAATAAGCAACAAGGGTATATTGTACAGCCAGGGAAATATAGTCATTATTCTGTAACAACTTTAAATGGAGTATAATCTCTAAAAGTATCGAATCACATCTGAAACTAATATAATATTGTAAATCAACTATATGTCAATTAAAAATCTGGTAATTTATTTCCATTTGTTCATCCCTGCAGAGGAAATTTATATTTTACCTCTGGAAAACTGAGGAATATTTTATTAGGCATTGAGTGGTTTAAGTAAAGAAAGAAAAAAAAATTAGATTTACCCAAACTTATTTTGCTAATACAGAGTTTCTGAGAAATAGTAAGAAATAAGAAAGGAATTGGAACCAGACGTATGAAGAGTTTCTTTTCTGTTTGTCCTTTCCTCAACTGAGACTGAGGCTCTGACAGTTTTGATCTCGGGTGTTAAGAAAGCTTTCAGGACTGAGGATTCCTGGAAATAAGGGAGGACAAGGGGATTGGGAGTGTACATGTCTCCTGTATCTATAATTATGCTATTCATACAGATTCATTTTACACTGATGATATGATAATGATAGAGATGATTTTTATATTTAATTGTTTATTATTTGTCAGATTTTGTGCTAGGTTTAACACACATTATCATATTTATTCACTGTGATCACCTTCACTTCAGTTCAGTTCAGTCACTCAGTTGTGTCTGACTCTTTGCGACCCCATGAATTGCAGCACTCCAGGCCTCCTTGTCCATCACCAACTCCCAGAGTTCCCTCAGACTCACGTCCATCGAGTCGGTGATGCCATCCAACCATCTCGTTTTCTGTCGTCCCCTTCTCCTCCTGCCCCCAATCCCTCCCAGCATCAGTCTTTTCCAATGAGTCAACTCTTTGCATGAGGTGGCCAAAGTACTGGAGTTTCAGCTTTAGCCTCATTCCTTCCAAAGAACACCCAGGACTGATCTCCTTCAGAATGGACTGGGTGGATCTCCTTGCAGTCCAAGGGACTCTCAAGAGTCTTCTCCAACACCACACTTCAAAAGCATCAATTCTTTAGCTCAACTGGAATTCCATCACCTCCACTAGCTTTGTTCATAGTGATGCTTTCTAAGGCCCACTTGACTTCACATTCTAGGATGTCTGGCTCTAGATACGTGATCACACCATCGTGATTATCCGGGTCATGAAGATCTTTTTTGTATAGTTCTTCTGTGTATTCTTGCCACCTCTTCTTAATATCTTCTGCTTCTGTGAGGTCCATACCATTTCTGTCCTTTATTGAGCCCATCTTTGCATGAAATTTTCCCTTGGTGACTAATTTTCTTGAAGAGCTCTCTAGTCTTTCCCATTCTGTTGTTTTCCTCTATTTCTTTGCATTGATCACTGAGGAAGGCTTTCTTATCTCTTCTTGCTATTCTTTGGAACTCTGCATTCAGGTGCTTATATCTTTCCTTTTCGCCTCTCTTCTTTTCACAGCTATTTGTAAGGCCTCCCCAGACAGCCATTTTGCTTTTTTGCATTTCTTTTCCATGGGGATGGTCTTGATCCCTGTCTCCTGTACAATGTCATGAATCTCATTCCATAGTTCATCAGGCACTCTATCAGATCTAGGCCCTTAAGTCTATTTCTCACTTCCACTGTATAATCATAAGGGATTTGATTTAGGTCATACCTGAATGAACTATTAATTGTAAACATTCCAATTTTATAAGGAAAGGAAGTAAAGCATGGGGATGTTAAATAACTCATTCAAAATGACATAGGTGAGTCTGCTTGGCTGGTGTACAGAGTATGCAGTTTGATTCTAGAATACATGCTTTTAGCCATCTGACTCTAGATCTGGGGGGAGTGGGCAAGTATAATGAAAAACACCTTTCAGAAGTGCAAAAGTTTAGCTCCAGAAAGAATAAGTAATTTGCCTAAAATAAATAGTAAAATTAGTACTTTAACCTTTGTCTGATTTTAACTATACAAAGCTGCCTCTAGATGGTCAGAATCAGATAACCTTAGACTTAAAAACCAGAAGTAGTCTCAGAGATTATATCATTTCAGAGCCTAGTCTCTCATTTTACAGATAATCTATAATCACTAAAATCTCTAACCCAAACCAATCAGAGGTCAGTTCTATGGAGCAAGACAACTTTATATATCAAAGGAGAGTTATTGTTTGAAATTTTATTTCTATTAAAAAAAAAAATCAAGATGAGGGATCCAGTTCTTCATGGCAACACAGCTTTTTATAGAAAATTCAAGTGCCTCATTGTTTTTCTGCAACAAGAAGACAACTTGGGAAAGGATTCTGTAGACACTGAGCCCATTGTAGAGAGCTGAGGGACCCAGAGATTTTCATGAGAGTGAACATGCCCTTCGAGATCAAAGCAGATTGTCTTCTAAGAGGCGTCCAGTGGGCCATCCTCTGAAAAGTGACCCACTGTTCAGCATAGCTCTTTCCAGGACACTGAATTGGAGCCAGCTGGTGCTTGGAACGCACCTTGTATGTCACCTTCTGATCTCTGTCTGAAGGCCAACTGTATGTGATTAAGCACAACAGACACAGAGCTTGTGTTAAGCCCCGGATGTAACTTGTTGAGTGAAGAGCAATTGACTTGAAAATTGGACAAATGGATTAAGTTTCTTCTCTTAGTCTCTCTCTTTCTCTCTTATTTTTAATAGAGCAAGATTGTATCCTCTGGGCCTAGTCAATCAGTGCTTGCTGTTTCTGAGAAGGATATTCATGAGGTGCTGTACTTCAGGAATACTAATCGGGATTTGAGATGAAATTTTTACCCTGACATATGCCTTGCCTAAGGAGGATGGCAACAACTGGCATCAAGCTAAAGTGTATTTGGTATTTCCCCTTAGAGTGACCAAATAATTTAGTCTTTTTTTTTTTTTTTTAAAGCTCTTTCTGCTTCTCAAAATTGCTTGCACATTGGAATTACCTTGAAAATTAAAAGAAAAGAAAAAATACTGATGTCACTGCCAATCTATTCTACCCAACATATTTTAATTTAACTGGTATGAGGTGTGGCCTGAGAACAGGGAATTTTAAAGCCCCTGAAGCAATTCTAATGTACAGCAGAGTCTGAGAACCACTGGAAACCACTTTTAAGCCCCATCACTCTGATGAGGCGCCAGCTGCAAGCATGTCTTATACCAACATGTTTGCAGAGTATAAACATCACAGTGCAAACTCTTGCACCCAAGAACCCTGTGCTGCTAGTGGACAATCTTTGGAAAAGTTTGAATTTGTAAACTGATAATACGTATAATTCCATGGGCTCCATATGGTTCCTGTTATGCTGAGGGAACTATACACATTTGCCTTGCCCCAGGATGAAAAGATAAATAACAGATGTGGTTAATTTTTATCATACTTGTAGTGAACAATAATAGAAAAATAAGAAATGAAGGGGGCAGCGAGAAAAGTAAAGCACATGAAAATAAAACTTAAATCAACTATACTAGGTTATATCTTTGGATTTAAAACATCCAGTTATATAATAGATAAGAAATAACTGTATCATATAATTCTTCAGTTCTAAGGGAGGCAGTCTCTACAGCAATAAGAAGCAATATTAAAATTTTGGAAAAAAAATTTTGGATGTTAATAGAATAATCTTAAATTGTTGATGGTAATGATTTATGCTTTACCATGTTTTAAGCACTGTTCTAAGCATTTTACATTTACTAACTAATTTAATCCTCATTACAACCTGGAGATAAATACCATTTTTATTTTACAGATGAAGAAACTGAAGCCAGAGAATTTAAGTAATTTGTCCAAGGTGACATGTTTACTACGGTGAAGCCAAGAACTGAGCCCAGTTCAGATACCATTAGAAGATATTCTAAAGGTCCTGGTGATGACCTGGTGACAATCACTTTACAGAGAGAACACTGGTCCCATCTACAGAGATGAAGCAGAGTGTACAGCTGGAAGAAGTTTTTGGGAGAATTGCTACTAAGATTCAGGATGGCTGGGAATAAGAGTAATAATAATGCCAGGAACTAACATATACTTTGTGCCAGGCACTGGGTGAAGTTTGGGTGTGATTCACATATTCTCTACTTTTTTAGCTGTGGATCTCTTACTCCTGATGGTCTACTTAAGAAGTCAACAAGTGGTTGGCTAGGGTCTCTGTTGATGTTCTGTCACTAGGTCGTGTCCTGCTTTTTGTGACCCCATGTTTTGTAGCACATCAGTCTCCTTTGTCCTCTACTATCTCCCAGAGTTTGCTCAGATTCATGTCCATTGACCCAATGACGCTATCGAACCACTCATCCTGTCCTCCCCCTTCTCCTTTTGGCTTCAACCTTTCCCAGTATTAGGGTCTCTTCCAATGAGTTGGCTGTTTGCATCAGGTGGTCAAAGTACTGGAGCTTCATCCTTGCAATGAATATTCAGGGTTGATTTCCTTTAGGATTAACTGATTTGATCTCCTTGCTGTCCAAGGGACTCTAAAGAGACTTCTCCAGCACCTTTCCCTTTGGAGACTTTAATTTTGTGCATATTAGGTCACTTGATGTGGTCTCACAGCTTAATGAAGCTCTGTTTCTTGTTTTTGTTTTGAGAAACTTTTCCCTTTGTATTTGACTTTAGATGGTATCTCTTGCTATGTTCTCAAGTCAACTGTTCTTTCCTTTTGCAATGTACAATCTTTTGATTGATTTTTTTTCTCATCATTATGGCTTGCATTTTCTTGCTGCTTTGTATGCCTGGTAGTTTTTGATTGGATGCCAAAGATGTTGGATATTCTTGCATTCTTCTAAATTTTCTTTATTTTTTTCTATGGGATGCTCTTGAGTTACTTGGAGGCAGATTGATTTTAATATCTGTCAATTGGGACCAGGGTAGTATTTAGTCTAGTGCTAATTATCCCCATTTCTGAATATTCTATTCAATGCTAGATGAGTTATGTTGTTTTTCTTGTGGTAGCAGACACTGCTGCCAGTCTTGCATGCCAGGTACTGTTGTATCTGAGTTTGTGGGGAAGATCTTTCCTCAGACTTGAGTAGTTTCCTCACATATATGCACTGCTCACTATATTGAATACATAGAGAAAAACCTCTAGAGATCTCTGGAGTTCTCTGTCTATGCAGCTACCCTCTTTGTATGCTGCCCTGTGAACTCCAGCCACCTACCCTATCCAGATGTTTATCTTCAGCTCTTTGATTTGGGGACCTGCCTGTGCTCTCCATTCCCATGCTGTGGCTCAGAATCTCTTGCAAGGTACAAATATGAAACAATCCTAGGCCTTATCTTATTTTTTCTGTGTCTCTTAAGGATCACTGCCTTTTGTCTCTGAAGTCCAAAGTGTTGAAAACCATTGTTTCAAATATTTTTTCTATTGTGTTTGTTTGTTTGTTTTTCAAGTGGTTTTGTAGATCTTCTTCCTCATACTCCATCTAGGCTGGGAATGGAAGTATGAAAAATCTTTCTTTTTAAACAAACTTTTTGTTCAATCTTACCAGAGGTTTGTTAATTTTATTAGTATTTTCAAATAACCCACATTTGTCTTTCTGAAATCTCCTTATGGTATATTTGTTTGTTCATAATATGTTATTTATATATTTATGTTACTAGTTTCACTTATTTTTATTATATACTTTCTAACTGGCCCAGTATCTTTTCACAGGCATACAACATAAATTGGAAACACTCCCACTCAGATTAACCCCTGGGCAGCTGGTAACTCAGCTCAAGTAGCTCAAGTGGCTCTTGTCTGGCATACAGGATAAGTAGACTCACCTACATTGAGGGAATTTCTCACATGGCAATAAAGTCCAGTGTTTCCTGAAGAAGTGAAGAAACATGAAAATTCCACATATCAAGTGCTCTAGCCTGCAAGCATCCTACTATGGATGAAGTATTCAGTTGGCAAGGAATTGTGTGATGGCAAAGTGTTACTTAAGTCATGATCAGTCACAGGGGAATAGAGCTCAGGATTGGACTCAGCTTAGAATCAAGATTGGGAGCTGGTGAATTTTCACAGAAAGCATAAGGAGTTCTATACTCTACCATGTCCTATGGCAGGAGGTGCACACAAACAGCCATTGCTCTAGAAATTTAGAAGGTGGAGAATTGGTTCCTCAGTGGCCAGGGTGATCAAGAAGATCTTCATTATGTAAATGGGAATATCTTGAAACTAGTATTGAATGGAAATTTTATTAAATGAATACTTCAATTTCTTTTTGAACACTTCTCAAGAAGATGATCCCTATCATCACTGGCCTAAGAGTCTATGCTTTTTATTTTTTCTAAAGTTCTGGATTTTTTCTCACAAATTTCTATAAGATAATATTCTTAAGCCCTGTGCCACTGACACTGTTCCCTAACATAAATATTTAGTAGCTACTATTTGTGTTTTCAGAGCCTAATATACTTTCTTACAGAAAGACTGCATATATCTTCCATTTCCTACACAGATTAAAATTTTGAATGTGATTCTTTGGTTAGAGATAGCCTTTGAAGATTTGTAATCAGGCAAAGGCCATGTAGTTTTGTGCCATTAAATCAAATTGATAAAGACACATGTCATATGCCCTACATTAAAAAATAAGGAGGTGTTTGTTTCTTCCCTATTCATGGCGACAGTCCTCTGTGTGTGTGTGCAGTTGCTCAGTCATGTCTGATTCTTGACAACCCCATGAACTGTAACCTGCCAGGCTCCTCTGTCCACGGAATTTTCTAGGCAAGAATACTGGAGTGGGTTGCTATTTCCTACTTTAGGGGAATCTTCC
Source organism: Cephalophus harveyi (assembly GCA_006410635.1). Taxonomy (NCBI): domain Eukaryota; kingdom Metazoa; phylum Chordata; class Mammalia; order Artiodactyla; family Bovidae; genus Cephalophus; species Cephalophus harveyi. Next base: position 213,994 of record SJYT01012898.1, read on the forward strand.
TGACCCAGGAATGAAACTTGTGTCTCTTGCATCTCCTGCACTGGCAGGTACATTCTTTACCACTGTGCCACCCGGGAAGCCCAGTCCTAGGTGAGCCAAATGTGCTGCCATTTGCTGTGGGAGAGACTGTGATAAATATGGCCATCTTCAGAAAGGTCACAGTCTTGTTAGTAAGAGTTACAAGCCAAAATATCTAGCAATGACCTGATTTTGTTGCATTTACATGAATGCCTTTTATAGTTATGAGGACCCATCTGTGGCAATTCATCACACAGAGGCACTATGGATAACAAGAATCTCAAAATACAGTTCTCATAGATGTTAAGTCTGTCTTGATGAGCTATAACAACTGGGAATCACTACCTTTATTGACCTTTACAAATCCCCTTGCATTTACATGAACATGACTTGAATTATGGCAGATCTGGAAAGAAAAATCAATACAAGTAGAAAAGAAAGTGTTGGCCTATTGCTTTCTCTATGATATTTTAATAATTCAATTATACAGGTTAGTGAAATACAGTAAACTAATTATAAGGAAACCAATTCTATTGTCTAAGTTGCATGATGTGTGTATTTATTTCATTTGTATATAGTAATCTATGACATTATTGAATGACACTTTGTACCAAAGAATATGCTAAGTGTCTTGTATATATTGTCTCACTAAAGATTTGTAACAATCCCATGACACAGGTATGGTCATCATCCTTAATTTTTTAGAGGAGAAAATTGATACTTTAAGTAACTTCATGATTAGGCATGGTGGATGGGGTAGAGCCAGGGTTTGAACAAGAAAAGTTAGACTCCATTATGATGGGTTGCACTGAGCTTGCCATGTAACTGCCATGTATGATCACTTTGTGATGTAAAGAAATACTGAATCACTTTATTATGCACCTGGAACTAACATAGTATTGTTTGTCAATTATTCTTGAATAAAACAGGTAATTTAGATATCTAAAAAGATAGGAACTTAGCCAATAATGGTGTATATATATATATATGCTTATATATGTTTGTGTAAACTTACAGTGTATATATATGTGTGTGCTTAGTTTCTTAGTCATGTCCAGCTGTTTGCAACCCCATGGACTATAGCCCGCCTCAATCCCACTTCCCAGGTGGTTCTGATGATAAAGTACCCACCTGCTAATACAGGAGACATAAGAGATGCAGATTCTATCTCTGGGTTGGGAAGATCCCCAGGGGAAGGGCATGGCAACCCACTCTAGTATTCTTGCCTGGAGAATCCCATGGATAGAGGAGCCTGGCAGGCTACATTCCATAGGGTTGCAAAGAGTCAGACACGACTGAAGCGACTTAGCACCACTAACACCACCATATATGTAACACATGCACATTAAATGCTGAGTTCCAAAGAATAACAAGGAGAGATAAGAAAGCCTTCTCAGTGATTAGTGCAAAGAAATAGAGGAAAACAATAGAATGGGAAAGACTAGAGATCTCTTCAAGAAGATTAGAGATACCAAGGGAACATTTCATGCAAAGATGGGCTCAATAAAGGACAGAAATTGTATGAACCTAGCAGAAGCAGAAGATATTAAGAAGAGGTGGCAAGAATACACAGAAGAACTATACAAAAGAGATCTTCATGACCAAGATAATCATGATGGTGTGATCACTCACCTAGAGCCAGACATCCTGGAATGTGAAGTCAAGTTTGCCTTAGGAAGCATCACTGCAAACAAAGCAAGTGGAGGTGATGGAATTCCAGTTGAGCTGTTTAAAATCCTGAAAGATGATGCTGTGAAAGTGCTGCACTCAATATGCCAGCAAATTTGGAAAACTCAGCAGTGGCCACAGGACTGGAAAAGGTCAGTTTTCATTCCAATCCCAAAGAAAGGCCATGAC
>SJYT01012898.1:216370-269961 GCA_006410635.1 Cephalophus harveyi
TGCAGAGTACATCATGAGAAACGCTGAGCTGGAAGAAGCACAAGCTGGAATCAAGATTGCCGGGAGAAATATCAATAACCTCAGATATGCAGATGACACCACCCTTATGGCAGAAAGGGAGAAGAACTAAAGAGCCTCTTGATGAAAGTGAAAGAGGAGAGTGAAAAAGTTGGCTTAAAGCTCAACATTCAGAAAACGAAGATCATGGCATCCAGGTCCATCATTTCATGGCAAATAGATGGGGAAACAGTGTCAGACTTTATTTTTTTGGGCTCCAAAATTACTGCAGATGGTGACTGCAGCCATGAAATCAAAAGATGCTTACTCCTTGGAAAGAAAGTTATGACCAACCTAGACAGTATATTAAAAAACAGAGGCATTACTTTGCCAGCAAAGGTCCATCTAGTCAAGGCTGTGGTTTTTTCAGTGGTCATTTATGGTTGTGAGAGTTGGACTATAAAGAAAACTGAGCACTGAAGAATTGATGCTTTTGAATTGTGGTGTTGGAAAAGACTCTTGAGAGTCCCTTGGACTGCAAAGTGATCCAACCTGTCCATCCTAAAGGAGATCAGTCCTGAGTGTTCATTGTAAGGACTGATGTTGAAGCTGAAACTCCAATACTTTGGCTACCTGATACAGAGAACTGACTCATTGGAAAGGACCCTGATGCTGGGAAAGATTGAAGGTGGGAGGAGAAGGGGACAACAGAGGATGAGATGGCTGGATGGCATCACCGACTCAATAGACTTGAGTTTGGGTAAACTCCGGTAGTTGGTGATGGACAGAGAGGCCTGGCATGCTGCAGTCCAAGGGGTTGCAAAGAGTCAGACATGACTGAGCAACTGAACTGAACTGAACTGAACTGAATTTAAAATATAGAAAAATAGTTAAAGCAACATATGTGCATGTGTACAAGCTCAGTCATGTCTGACTCTTTGCGACCCCATGAACTGTAGCCCACCAGGCTCTTCTGTTCATGGAATTTTCCAGGCAAGAATACTGAAGTGTGTTGCCATTTCCCACTCCAGGGCATCTTCTTAACCTAAGAATCCAACACACGTCTTCTGTGTCTCCTGAATTGGCAGGCAGATTCTTCACCATTTCACTACCTGGGAAGCCACGGCAATACATATATCATCAAAAGTTATCAGCTATTTTTCTTCTCTTTAATTTATCACCGTGGCTCAAATGGTAAAGAATACACCTGCAATGCAGGAGACCAGATTTTGATCCCTGGGTTGGGAAGAAACCCTGGAGAAGGGAATGGCTACCCATGTCAGGATTCTTTTTGGAAAATTCCATGGACAGAGGAGTCTGGTGGACTACAGTCCAATGGGTCACAAAGAGTTGGACATGACTGAGTGACTAATACACAAACACACACATACACACCTATACACACATACACACCTATAAACACATATGTATAGACATACATATACATACGGATGTTCCAATTCACTGGGAAGGAAGGTGTGTTTCATTTTGTGCTGTTCCATGTCAGGGCATATGTATGTGACTGCTACTGATGGGAAAGAGTTTCAGTTCAGATGAGGCCTCTACAGGAACCCCACCCCCCAAAACAAAACAAAGTCCCTTTCTGGGCACATTGCTTTCATTTCCAAAACAGACTTTCTTCCATGCTGGTTCATATGAAAGCTTGCTATGAAGATGTCTCTGTCCCTTTCTGGACTTAAGCAAGATTGGGGACCTTTGTCTAGAGTTCCCATTGGTGCTTGAACATGGGGGCTGCTCAGCAGACATGTCAACATATGCCTGAATGCTTCTTTCCAAGTGAACTCTCATCTGTTCAGTAAGAACTAATTTGTGCTCACTACTGGTTTCCCTTTGAGATGGAGTCCTTATTAACACATCTTGATTTTTAGAGGGTGAGGGGATAAATGGGAAAATGGGTACATTCACTTTGTATCTTTATTTACTTAAAGTTTTGTTTGCAGGCAAGTGAATTCAATATATGCCTTTCCCCAGGGCGAGAGGCTCACAAAGCAGAAGGAATGTCATTTTTCAGTCAACAGAAATAGAGGTAAGTCAATCTGGTGCCTACATGCTCTGTGAATGCTGGCGGCCAGCCAGAGTTCAGGTCTTAATTAAGCAGATTAGGCCAAAGAAAGCACAAATGCAAACCCAGGCAAATTACCAAAAATTGCTGTTATTCCAACATTCCAACACACAGGATTTCTGAATATAAACTGTCCGCCCAAAATACTGTTGGTTAAGACTGAAGATAGCAAATCCTCTGGCTGACTGCAAATCTGTCTGCTGGGACTTCGGATATATAAGCTCCAATCTGAGGCTTTTCCATACATACCAGGTAGGAGGGCCTCTGGGACTGTGTCTGTGTGTGTGTGTGTGCACGCATACACACTGAAGATTTATCATGTCAAAAGCGGTACTTGCTCTGCAGTCCTTGTTAGAATATCCATATCACACAATGGTTTCTTTCTAAATAAACAGAGGAGAGCTGGCCAATAAGGCCCTTTATAGGATACATCAGACCAAATTCAATCAGCAGTCCCTGGATGCAGACAAGTGGTCTTCTATGTTGTCTGGCTTGGGGGACAATATCATCCATCCTGTACATAGGCCCCCATAATTGCATCTCATTCCTGACTCCTGCAAAAAAAAAATGACCCCCTCTTCCCATGGTTTGCAAAACACATGGGGAGGAAATAGCAGATTGGAGCTAACTGGGCAAGAATTCTAACCAGATGATAGAAAAATGTTTTGTCAAAGTAAGAGTTCTTTGAATTTTTAAGAGCCCTGTATAATTTAATACACAGTCTTTTCAAGATGAAGTCCAATATGGGGCCAGCAGAACTATATGCCATTATTTCAGAACATTTTGCCAATTCTTTCATTTTGGATTCTCCCCAGGAGAATCCAAAATACAACACTTTTTCTTAGTCCTCCTCCTACTTTTCTTTTTGGCAAGAGTATAAAAGAGTTTGCCACTTAAGCAACACTGTAAATGACACAATTGAAGAAAAAATGCCTTGTAAAAGTATACTGTGTTTTCATCTTTATTAAATAAACCCCATAAAGAAGTGATTTTTAAGAAGTCTATTAACCTACCATTGGTTTGTTGGGGGAGCTGGCTAGTGTCTTGCTCCCTGAGTCAGTGGCCCCTTTTGTTTGTTTCCATGTTATTTGTTTTCAGCTTTTTGTCAGCAATAGTCACTTGAAACAGGAAGTACTCTTCAGAGGCTGTTGCTCTTGACCAAGACTATGGATGAAGTGGATATAAGGCTATACCCTGAGCACTTCCTTTGGGAAGAAGCAACATGGGGAGCGGCTTTCCTACTCTTCGGAGGTTTTCATCTGGAGGCATGAAGGCACCGTTTGCCTATTTTGGTAGACCCTGCCTCCTGACTTCCTAACCATTATCTACCCAGGTGTCTATATTCTCTGCCAAGGTAAGTCTACTGGGGGACAAAACTCCATATTTCATGATTATCTTCATTTAAAAAAAGTGCTTTTCCCTTTATTGTGAGTAGTGAAAGCAGGAAAGTAGTTTCATAACAAGATTAATTCACAGAAAGGTAAGAATGACTGATAGCATTTTGAGGAATACCACTTCAAGTAATTTGTTCGTACTTAACAGAATAAGGACATACATTTCTTTGAGCATTTCATCTGTTTGAAAATAATCTATTCTGTCCCTGTGTGTCATTTGAAACCCAGTTTTAGGTTTCAAATATATTATCATGATAAAGTTAATCCAAAAGGATAAATCTTTATTGACACTACTCTAAGGACTAGGATAGATAAACAAGACCTCTTCAAACCCACAGGTCATATCATATTGAAAACTGATTGCTCAGATTACTCTGTCATATTCTTATATCTAAAGAAAACCTTCCTATTGTCTTTGAAAGATGCTTCCTTTGCATGGATGATGGGGCAGAGTGGCTTAATACCAGAAAGCATATTCTATAGAATAAAATAAATAAGTACATAATTAATTCCCATATAATCTATTCCCTTCTTTGCTTGGTCAGAAGTTCTTTGATAGGTCAGAAGTTCCTATCATTTGATCCTCTATCTGTGGAGTGAATATTGAAGAGGTACAAGACAGCTATTCACATAGGGAGGGGCTTTCAGAAGACTCGTAGCTTGTGTGAATACAGAACTGTAGAAGACAACAGTTAAGACAAGGGTAAAATGAGCTGGCGAAAGACTAAAGGCAATGGACTGCTGCTGCTGCTGTTGCTAAGTTGCTTCAGTCATGTCTGACTCTGTGGGATTTTCCAGGCAAGAGTACTGGAGTGGGTTGCCATTGCCTTCTCCGAAAGGCAATGGACTAGATAACATGAATTAGGAGTTAAAGCCTCAGAGATCCAAATGGCATTCCTGGTGAAAAATTCATTTATCTTGACCTAAGACAGGAAATGAGGAGGAGAAAGAACCACCAACAGAAGAAAGCTTAAACATTTGAAGAGAGAAAGTCTCCAGATGCCTATACTGGAGACATTTTGGGAAAAGTTCCATAAGTTTGATGGAGCTAGTGTGTATCAGTGGAATTGTGCCCTTCCTGCAGAGCCCTCTGGAGGACCAATAAACCCCGCTGCAGGTCACCATGCTGGTTGGATTCTCATGAAGAGGGAAAGGGAATGGTTAAAGCCACAGAGGAGGAGTGATGCCTCCAGGACTAATTTTCAAGAACATTTTATGATAATGGGATGAACATATTCAGTGGTGGCCAAAGATAGAGAGCAATTAACACTGAGAAGAAAGATTCATAAATTTAGAGTAGAAAATTTTGATTTGGAATTCCCAACTTTGCTCCCAACTATTTTAAAAGGTCCCTCCTGATGCCGTCTATCCCTATTGTGAAAACTCAAGTTTTCTCCTAAGTTACTAATGGCTCACATACCACGGTGCTCTGCTCTTTAACTCCCAGGATAATTATTCCTCTCAGTGCAAGGAAGTCACTGATGGAAATGCAGTTAACTTTATTGGACAGCAACTTTGCATTTATTCCTTCTGGGAGAATTAGTCTGAGGCAGTATAACTTGAAGGATCTCTATAAAGAGTAAATATAGATTGAGACTTGGCTCTTGTTTTCCTCAATAACCTAGAAAGATGATGGGCTGTAAGTGTCCTGCAAATGTCCTTTCTCTTCCTAGAACCTATGAAATCACTCTCCCTACCTCAGGCCATCTGGTGTTTGCATTACACTTTCATGTGGTTTTTCACTCACAAGACCAAGTCTTCACCCACCCTCTCTCATGTCAGGAATTTGATCCCGGCAATGCTTTGTCCAGCACTTCTGCTCCTTCTTTCACATGTTTCTTGAAGCACCACGATTTCCCTGAATAATAAAAGCTTTTTTCCTCCTTATTGTTTTTCTTCTATAGAACCTCCAGATATGAAATCAAATGTACATAAACTGTGTTCATACTTTACTTGTGTATTTATTATTTATTCTTAGGTATTGGTTGTTTGCATGCATGGCTTAGATGTTCTCTGTAGAAATATTCTCTTTTTGTGTGTCAATAATGCCCATGTTCAGCTGTAACCTATTTAAAGGTAGAAAATATACTCTTTAGCAAGTAGTTTTCAAAATGAATCTCTCTCCCTCTTTATATATATATATATACACACACACATATATATCATATATATTTCAAAACAGTCAAGTTTTTGTTCAGTGGTTTTTGTAAGTATAATTTGTTGATGTTCAAAATGGTTTTCTGCTCAGAGCACACGATCACAGAGTAGAGACACTACACCATCATGAATAACCCACAGCTAAACTGCATTGATAACGAACCATTGGTGCTGACAATGATGTTCAGTCATCGCCTGCTTTTTTGGTTCTTTTAAAAATGGCCTTCAATTATAATATGATCCTTGATACTGTCTTTAATAAGTGAAAAACAATTTATAGTAACTGGCTTTCAGCAATTTGGGGTGAATCATTTCAGATAAATAAAGACAGAGAGCAGAAGAGATGAATTGTCTCTATAGTTCTCTGAAAACTAGGAGTCAATGATATTTACAAGGCAAGTGGGGAAGGCATCCTCCTTTATTCCCAGTGTTATAATATCTCACTGCATGGTCAGATTTTTAGGGATGTGGTGGGGCAGCCCTCTGTTACTCCCACTGCAGAGTTCCACTGATGAGCTGTTTGGAGCAAACAAGACTGTGTTTAGATTGGATGTTTGAGACTGAGCCCAGTAGCAGAGTTGTAATCCTGGATGAGAAAGACTGGTAGGAGACACAGTGTGTGGCTGATATTTGCCTCTTCCTGACCAAATGCTGCTGCATATGAATGAGCCTCTACAGAAACACAATGTACGTCTTGGGGTGGGGATGGGGGTGTGGGTGTCAATAGAAAGTTTAACATGACTTTAGGGAACTCCAGGCTGCAATTGCATGGCCTGAGCAATACCAATGAAGGGGGCTTCCTTTGCTTCTGAGCTCTCCTCCAGAGAAGCTTCCACCAGAATGGCAGTGACCATGGTAGAGAGATTCATGTTTCCTTTGGTGGTGGATGGTCTCGACCATCAAACACACCTGATTGAGGCCCCCCGCTTCTCTCCCTGCAGGGTCTCTGCATTGCATTGGCCTGGCTCCAGACTTCCTGAATCTGGCTACAACAAAAGCAACAGTCCCCCAAAAGGAGCCTTTTAGTCAATGGTTTAAATTCCTGATTTTCTGTCCCTCAAGCGACAATGAGAGGGGCCTGACCTCTTGGTCACCTCAAGAAGGTTTGGAGTTCTCTGCAAAGAGGGGAGAGACAACCTCTTAACAGTTTGATTGGATAGCTGGAGTCACTACACAGGCACAGAAAAAAGACTGATGAGAAATAAGGTGGAAAAGTTAACTGTACGGTGAAATTTCAGGTGATCTTTTACTCTTTGCAAAATTCTCTACAATAAGCATGTATTTTAAAAACCACTAAAAATAAATAATGTTAAAATATGCACCCAAAACCTGAACACAGTACAATACTTTAAGTATGTGCTTATGTACAAAAATCCCAAACAAATCAAGGTTGTCAGAAATCACAAAAGATAATTTAATTCAAATTAAAGATGTGAGCTATTATCATTTTCAGATATTTACAGAATAGACTAGCGGGACTGAAGTGTTTGTGGATGAGACATGATAACTTTGTTTCCTGCTTTGTCAGTTGTTTCTCTCTCTTTAACCAAGATTATATTTCCAGAATATCTACTTCTCCATGTCTCCTGCCTTTTATTTTTCCACAGTTACAATCTCCTGTAATTATGGGAAAAAGTCTTCCCTGGAGCAGCAGTTCTGAGATTAGCTAGTTTGGAGCCAGCCTGGGTATTCCCAATTGGTGCTCATTATCTTCTTTGTAAGAACACAGTTTTCAGGACAGAGTTAGCTCTGCTCTGAGACTTAAAACAGCTGGAAAATGCATGACTTGACATGCATTAGATCTGACAGCATGTGAATCCACTGTTCAAAAGTACTTAATACCTATTTAATTTTCTTTTTTTTGGCATTTTATTTTCTTGTCCTTAAATAATCACCACAGTAATCAAAAGCATTTATGAATTACTAAAGTGGAACTCAAAATACTTAAGAGCCGATTGATTGCTTGGATAAACAAATGCCAAAGTTCAGGAGAAGGTCAGAAAGTTGAGTGTTGTCTTTTATTTTGAAGAGCTCAGTCTTTAAATTGCACACATTTGTCCTTGAACTGTCTGAATTCATCCTGAAAGGGCCGAAATGATCCCCAAATTAAGTCCTCTTGTACCTTGTTGATATACATTTATTTAAGAAAACATGAGATCCCCATTTTGTTAATTTTTAAACACTAATCTATGCTTCAAGATTTAATAAACAGTCTTTGTTAATGACCATTTTAGCCATTTATTCATTCATTCATTCTAACCTTTCTGGATTACATCAGAAAATAAAACAAACAAAAATGTCACTATGGAGCTTAAATTCTAGTCAGTGTAGAATAAACATAATACATAAGTAAAATATATAGTATGATAGGTTCTATGGAAAAAACAATAGCACAGGGGAGATGAGGAGAAAATAGACAGCAACTGTAGATGGGGCAGGGGGAGTGGGAATCTGGGTCAATCTCATCAAGAGGGTGACTTTTAGGTAAAGACTTGCAAAGGGAAGCAGGTTAGTCAAAAGAAGGGAGTGATCCAGGCAGGCAGAATAAATGGTGCAAGAGTCCTGAGAAGGGGAGGAGAAAGGGAGAAGGGGCTGGTCAAGGACGGCAGTGCAACTGGAGAGAGAGGGGGAGGGGCGTTGGTATGGAGAGTGACCTCAGAGAGAGCGTGGGGGAGGGGTTAGAGATTATGCAGAGGCTCCTAGGCCACCATGGGGATCTTGACTTTTCCTTTCAAAGGAGAGCCATTGTAGAATTTTAGAGGAGGACTTGACCTGACTTCCAGGGATCACCCTGGCTGCAATATTGAGACTGGATTGAAGTGGGCAGCTTAGGAGAAGTGGACTAGATAAGAAGCAATCAGAGTGCTTATGATGCAGCTGCTTAGACCAAACTGGTGGCAGAGGAAGCAATGGGAAATGGTCAGACTGACCCTATTATCCAGGTGGAGCTAACAGGGCTTGCTAATGGATGGGAGGCAGGTTTGAGGGGAAAACAGGAGACAAACGAGGTTGTCCAAGGACTTGCCAGCTCAGCAATGTGAAAGATGGGGCTGCTTTCCAGTGAGTTTGTGTTTCTGCTTCAGAGACTCAACGGTAAACTTCTGGAAGACAGGGACCAGTGTCTTGTAAACTTCACTTGTAATTTTTGTTGTTATATCACTAAGTCATGTCTGACTTTGTGACCTCATGGACTGTAGCATGCCAGGCTCCTCTGTCCTCCACTATCTCCTGGAATTTGCTCAAATTCATGTCCTTTGACTCAGTGATGCCATCTAACTATCTTATCCTCTGCTGGCCCCCTTCTCCTTTTGCTTTCAGTCTTTCCCAGGATCAGGATCTTTTCCAATGAATCTGCTCTTCGCATCAAGTGGCCAAAGTATTGGAGCATCAGCTTCAGCACCAGTCCTTCCAATGAATATTCAGGGTTTATTTCCTTTAGGATTGACTGGTTTGATCTCCTTGCATTCCAAGGGACTCTCAAGTGTCTTCTTCAGCACCACAGTTCAAAGGCATCAATTCTTTGGCAGTCAGCCTTCTTCATGGTCCAACTCGCACATCTGTACACAACTACTAGAAAAATCATAGCTTTGATTATATGGACCTTTGTCAGCAAAGTGATATTTCTGTTTTTCAATACAGTCTATGCTTGTCATAGCTTTCCTTCCAAGAAGGAAGTGTCTTTTAATTTCATGGCTGCACTTACCTTCCACAGTGATTTTCAAAGAAAATCTGTGACTGCTTCCACTTTTCCCCCTTCTATTCGCCATAAAGTGAAGGGACCAGATGCCATGAGTCTTAGTTTATTGAATGTTGAGTTTCAAGCCAGCTTTTTCAGTCTCCTCTTTCACTCTCATCAAGAAGTTGTTTATTCTTCTTCATTTTCTACCATTAGAGTGGTACCATCTGCTTATCTGAGGTTGTTGATATTTCTTCTGGAAATCTTGATTCCAGCTTGTGATTCATCAAGCCTGGCATTTTGCATAATATATTCTGCATGTAAGCTAAATGTACTTCTTTCCCATTTTGAAACAGTCTGTTGTTTCATGTAAGGTTCTAACTGTTGTTTCTTGATCTGCATACTGGTTTCTCAGGAGATAGGAAAGGTGGTCTGGTATTCCCATCTCTTTAAGAATTTTCCACAGTTTGTTGTGATCTGTACAGTCAAAGGCTTTAGTGTAGTCAAGGAAGCAGAGGTAGATATTTTTCTGGAACTTCCTTGCTTTCTCCACAATCCAATAAATGTTGGCAATTTTATCTCTAGTTCTTCTGCCTCTTTGCAACCCAGGTTGTACATCTGGAAGTCCTTGGTTCATGTACTGCTTGAAGGATTTTGAGCATGAACTTATTAGCATGTGAAATGAGTGCAACTGTATGGTAGTTTGACCATTCTCAAAGAATGGGACTGGAATGAAAGCTGACTTTTTCCAGTCCTGTGGCCACTGCTGAGTTTTCCAAATTTGTTGGCATATTGAGTGCAGCACTTTCACAGCGTCATCTTTTAGGATTTGAAATAGCTCAGCTGGAATTCCATCACCTCCATTAGCTTTATTTGTTGTAATGTTTCCTAAGGTCCGCTTGACTTCACACTCTAGGATGTCTGGCTCTAGGTGAGTGACCACACCATTGCCATGGTTATCCGGGTCATTAGGATCTTTTTCCTACAGATCTTCTATGTATTCTTGCCACCTCTTTTTAATCTCTTCTGCTTCTGTTAGGTCCTTGCCATTTCTATCCTTTATCGTGCCCATCTTTGCGTGCAAAGTTCCCTTGGTATCTCCAATTTTCTTGAAGGGATATGTAGTGTTTCCCATTCTATTGTTTTCCTCTATTTCTTTGCATTGTTCACTTAGGAAGGCTTTCTTACCTCTACTTGCTATTCTTTGGAACTCTGCATTCAGATGGGTATATCTTTTCTTTTCTCCTTTGCCTTTCACTTCTGTTTTTTTCCCTCCTCAGACAACCATTTTGCCTTGTTGCATTTTTTCTCCCCCCGTTGGGAATGGTTTTGATCATTGCCTCCTGTAGAATGATATGAACCTCTGTCCATAGTTCTTCAGGCACTCTATCAGATCTAATCCCATGAATCTACTTGTCACTTCTACTGTATAATTGTAAGGGATTTGATTTAGGTCATACCTGAATGGCCTGGTGGTTTCCCCTACTTTCTTCAATTTAAGCCTGAGTTTTGCAATAAGGAGCTCATGATCTGAGACACAATCAGCTTCAGGTCTTGTTTTTGCTGACTATATAGAGCTTCTCCATCTTTGGCTACAGAGGATGTAATCAATTTGATTTTGATATTGACCATCTGGTGATGTCCATGTGAGAGTCATCTCTTGGTTTGTTGTAGAAGATTGTTTGCTATGACCAGTGTGTTCTCTTAATGAAACTCTGTTAGCCTTTGGTGTGCTTCATTTTTTACTTCAAGGCCAAACTTGCCTGTTACTCCAGGTATCTCTTGACTTCCTACTTTTGCATTCCAATCTTCTATGATGAAAGCAGGGCTTCCCTGTTGGCTCAGAGGTAAAGAATCTGCCTACGATGCAGGGGCCACAGGAGACAGGGGTTTGATTCCTGGGTCAGGACGATCCCCTAGGGGAGGGCATGGCAATCCATTCCAATATGCTGGCCTAGAGAACCCCATGGACAGAGAAGCCTGGTGGGCTACAGTCGTAGGGTCACAAAGAGTAGGACACAAAAAAAGCTATTTAGCACGCACACATGCATGATGAAAGGGACATCTTTTTTTGGTGCTAGTTCTAGAAGTTGTTGTAGGCTTTCATACAGTCGATCAACTTCAGCTTCTTCAGCATTAGTGGTTGGAGCATAGACTGGGATTACTGTGATGTCAAATGGTTTGCCTTGGAAACAAGCTGAGATCACTCTGTCATTTGTGAGACTGCACCCAAGTACTGTATTTGTTGTAGTCTTTTGTTGACTATGAGGACTACTCCATTTCTTCTAAGAGATTTTAGAGATTTTTTCTTCTAAGAGATATAATGGTCATTTGAATTAAATTTGTCTGTTCCTGTCCATTTCAGTTCATTGATCCCAAAGATGTCAATGTTCAATCTTGTCATCTGCTGTGGAATTCTCCAGGTCAGAATACTGGAGTGAGTAGCTGTTCCTTTTTCTAGGGGTCTTCCTAACCCAGGGATCGAACCTAGGTCTCCCGAATTGCAGGCAAATTCTTTACCATCTGAGTTACCAGGGAAGCCCAAGAATACAGGAGTGGGTAGCCTATCCCTTCTCCAGGGGGTCTTTTGGACCCAGAAATTGAACTGGGGTCTCCTGCATTGCAGGCAAATTCTTTACTAGTTGAGCTGCCAGGGAAGCCCTTCTTCCTCTGTAGTCAGATATTATTTTATCATCTGAATTTCACAGGGTACTTTTTCAACAGGTGCAAGTCCAGAGAGACAGATGGAGGAAGGGGAAGAAGATCAGTTCACACTTGTGCTCTATCTTGTTCTCTTGCTGCAAGGCAATGTGGACTTAATCCAGAAGACATGGAAAAAACACTTTTGAAGCTTTTTAAGGGGCTTGTCCAGTAACATCAGTGCCTGACACTGGCCAGTGTAAACAATAGAGTAATTGGTGTTGAAGCAGCAAACCAGAGTCCCAGGTAATTGCTGCTGTGTGGAAATGTAGGTACAATAAACTGTATATGCGTGTGCTCTGATCACAGCCCATGAACTCCTCTCCAGTCCCTGGCCTGGGCATCAGAGTAGTTCCATTAGGACCTTCTCTTGGTCATTTGAATGCTCCCCCTTCTGCTAACTTTTTGGTTCTTCCCACAGCCCTCTCTTGGTCCCATTCATTGTTGGTGCTTCTTACTCATCATCCTACATAATTTCTGGACTCTTTCTACCCCTTAAGAAGTACCCCAGTCCTAGATGCTTTCGAGCCTCTTGCTACAGGTGCTTGTCTATTGATATAAAGTGACTCACATGTTCTACACTTCAATATTTATTTACACAAGTTTACCAATGTGCACTCCGTGCAGCGGTCTCCAAGGGAAGTTGCAGCCTGCCACCACTAGAGATTAACAGTCTGTTCCATTTTTGCCAGGTAGGCAGAAGCAGCATCTCATTTTCTTTTCATCTGCATTTTTCTCCCTACTGGTGAGACTGAGTCCATTTTCAGTCCAGTGTTCATTGGACTGGACAGAACATTTCAGTCCAACGTTCATTAGCCATTTGTATTTCTTTTTTTAAAAAAAAATTATATATTTGGCTGCATTAGGTCTTTGTGGCATACAAGCTTCTCTAGTTGTGGTGAAGAGGCTCAGTTGCTCAGTGGCATGTGGGATCTTACTTCCTGACCAAAGATCAAACCCATGTCCCCTGAATTGGAAGGCAGGCTCAACCACTGGACCACTAGGGAAGGCCTGGCCATTTGTATTTTCTTTTTTGCATTAATTACTTGTATGCTTTGACCCTTTTGCTACTGGGTAAATTTGTCTGCCTTTCCTTTAACAGTTGTATATTTTGCAAATATTTTCTCCCAAGTTAGCTTTTAAAATTTGTTTTTTTAAATAATTATATATTATGTATATAAATTATATATAAATTTATAATTTTGGTTTTTACATTTGGCAATCTGAATTTTTTTATATAGTATGAGGTATATTCATCTGAATACTTTTTATATAGTGTGAGGTATGAAAGTAACTTTATTTTCTTCAAAGAACAGCCAACATTATTTTCTGAAAAAAGAAAAATGCATTATCATGTGGCCTTCATCTTATATTCTAGTCCCTTAATGCAACAGCAACAATTATTGAGCTCTGCTACATGAAGAACTCTGGTAAACTCAGAGTAGTGAAAAAGACAGAGAGGTTCCTGGGCTTCATCAATGTTTGGCTTGGTTAATATCATTAGTTAGATCTTATCTTGTTCAAAGGTAATGGTAGAATGGCAATACTACCGTTAATAGGTATTACATATTTGTATAGTTGGAACTATAAAATGATTTTATACAAATGATTTTATATCTACCACACATATTTTATCATATAACAGGAACCAAAATAAAAAGATAATTTATAGATTTCCAGCTTTACCAGGTCCTCATTAGTCACAGAAAAGCACTCATCCACGCATCAGTGGCAAGAGCAAGAGTAGTCAGGAGCCACCTTTTGAACTCACAAAGGAAACATAGTCCTCCTTCTCTCTCCTTGCCCCCAAACTGATCAGAAGGAATTAGAGGAAAGGGAGCAGGGAGAGAAAGCATTACCATGTGGCTACTGCTGGTAAGTCGCTTCAGTCGTGTCCGACTCTGTGCGACCCCATAGACGGCAGCCCACCAGGCTCCTCTGTCCCTGGGATTCTCCAGGCAAGAACACTGGAGTGGGTTGCCATTTCCTTATCCAATGCAAGAAAGTGAAAAGTGAAAGGAAAGTCGCTCAGTCATGTCCGAGTCTTCGCGATCCCATGGACTGCAGCCCACCAGGCTTCTCTGTCCGTGGGATTTTCCAGGCAAGAGTACTGGAGTGGGGTGCCGTCAAATGACCACAAACAAGAACACTTCCTGCTTCCCTTGCTTCTCCTTCACCCCTACATTTTCCACAGGGGCATCCCAGTGAAAAAGTCTGATGTTGTATCAGATCCAACAGAAGTGGGAAGGAATGTTTTACTAACTTAAGAAAACTTTCTGATGAATAGGAGTATTCTTTTAATAAAGAATGTATCCAGGTAAAGACTTACAATTTTGATTTTAACTTGAACTTCAACAGTATATGACTTTTTGTTAGGCAGGTATAAGGGGAGCCAGGCAGGTTTTGTATTTCAACAGTGCTTTCTCTTTAGGAGTATTTCTTATAAGTGATGGACACCTCTCAGTGTCCAAACTAAGTGTCCTAAATTGAGTTATTCATATAAAAACTTTCACAATTACATGGGAAAGCAAATCTTTATTCCACATAGGTTTTTTTCTCCTCCATTATCTCTTCATGAAATCTGTTTCAGCCAAGTAAATAGAAAGAAGGCTTTCAGATAGAACAGAAGATGAGGAAGGAGACACACTATTTCTGAACTCAGGTTGGCTGCTCACATCTCCAAAGGCTAATAATTTGAAAGGCAAATTATATATATATATATATCCCCTCTTTTTTGGATTTCCTTCCCATTTAGGTCACCACAGAGCATTGAGTACAGTGAAGTAAGTCAGAAAGAGAAAAACAAGTTTAGCATACTAACACATATATATGGAATCTGAAAAAACTGGTATAAACAATCTTTTTTACAAAGTGGAAATAGAGACACAGATGTAATGAACAAACATACAGATACCAAGGGGAAAAGAAGGAGCAGTGGGATGAATTAGGAGACTGGGATTGACATATATACAACATTGACAATATGTATAAAATAGATAACTAATGAGAACCTACCGTATAGTGCAGTTTTAAAGGGGAAAATGGGGAAGAATCACAGTGACTCGTCCAGGCAGGAGGTTAGGTTCTGCATTGGTCTCCGTTGAGTGCAAACTGGCTGACTCTTGCTTCAGATGTTATTTCACCCACATGATCTATCTGAGGATTGTTAAGCGCAATGTTGAGGGTAGAGAGCTAGTCATTCTTTAACTGCTTGATCCTTCATTCCTACTTCTTTTAACCTAGGGAAAGAAGCCACAGGTTAGGCAAGGCATGCTGTGCATTCAGGAGAGCATAAGTCAGGAGTTAGGTTAAATTACTTCATGATCTAATCTCTATAATTAGTTTCCCTTAAGTTTAGAGGGGAACAGAAATGAGCAAATAGGAAAGAGGCAAAAAGAGCTACTTTCAGCCGTATTTTGAGTGATATCTTACAATATTTGTGACCTTGAGAGGCTCAGTCTTTGATTTTCATGGGAACTTGTTGACTCTGGATGCTCCTCCTGGTGACTACTCTGCAGAATGCTTCTGCCTCTCATCTCCTTCACTCTCTTCCAGTCCTCCATTCATAAGTGGAATCCAACTAAACAGAGAATGACTGAAAAAAACCTACTATGAAGGCCAGACACAGAGAGGCTGGACCTTTGAGGGGATGAAGTGTAGGGGAATAAGGAATAAGGTCTGAGGATTAGGACAGACACTGGACAGAGGATGAGATGGTTGGATGGCAAGACCGACTTGATGGACATGAGATTGAGCAAGCTCTGGGAGTTGGTGAAGGACAGGGAAGCCTGGTGTGCTGTAGTCCCTGGGGTCACAAGGAGTCAGACACGACTGAGTGACTGAACTGAACTGAACTGCCAATGGTAGGACTGGGAATGGTGAGGCCAAGAGTCAAAGACTAAGGTCTTTCACCCCACAGTTCATGTTAAAAAATTTAACCAGTTGGTCCTGATCAACCATAACAGTAAGGACTTCCCTAGTGGCTCAGACAGTAAAGCATCTACCTACAAAGTGGGAGACCTGGGTTTGATCCCTAGGTCAGGAAGATCCTCTGGAGAAGGAAATGGCAACCCACTCTAGTACTCTGGCCTGGAAAATCCCATGGACAGAGGAGCTTGATAGGCTATAGTAGATGGGGTTGCAAAGAGTCAGACATGACTGAGCAACTTCACTCACTCAACCATAACAATGTCATCCTAATTGTCAAACCTCAGGGATGGTTGGGCAATCAGGTCTGTGCATCAAGGGAGCACTCTGTGGGTCTCAAGGAAGTGACCATTATTTATCAACCATTATGTCAGTATCTCAATATTTAGCAACCAGTATGGCCATGCCCACGGGGCAACCCAAGATGGGCAGGTCATGGTGGAGAGGTCTGACAGAATATGGTCCACTGGAGAAGGGAATGGCAAACCACTTCAGTATTCTTGCATTGAGAACCCCATGAACAGTGTGAAAAGGCAAAATGATAGGATACTGAAAGAAGAACTCCCCAGGTCAGTAGGTGCCCAACACACTACTGGAGATCAGTGGAGAAATAACTCCAGAAAGAATGAAGGGATGGAGCCAAAGCAAAAACAATACCCAGCTGTGGATGTGACTGGTGATAGAAGCAAGGTTCAATGCTGTAAAGAGCAATATTGCATACGAACCTGGAATGTCAGGTCCATGAATCAAGGCAAATTGGAAGTGGTCAAACAAGAGATGGTAAGAGTGAACATCGACATTCTAGGAATCAGCGAACTAAAATGGACTGGAATGGGTGAATTTAACTCAGATGACCATTATATCTACTACTGCGGGCAGGAATCCCTCAGAAGAAATGGAGTAGCCATCATGGTCAACAAAAGAGTCCGAAATGCAGTACTTGGATGCAATCTCAAAAACGACAGAATGATCTCTGTTCGTCTCCAAGGCAAACCATTCAATATCACAGTTATCCAAGTCTATGCCCCAACCAGTAATGCTGAAGAAGCTGAAGTTGAACGGTTTTATGAAGACCTACAAGATCTGTTAGAACTAACACCCAAAAAAGATGTCCTTTTCATTATAGGGGACTGGAATGCTAAAGTAGGAAGTCAAGAAACACCTGGAGTAACAGGCAAATTTGGCCTTGGAATGCGGAATGAAGCAGGGCAAAGACTAATAGAGTTTTGCCAAGAAAATGCACTGGTCATAGCAAACACCCTCTTCCAACAACACAAGAGAAGACTCTACACATGGACATCACCAGATGGTCAACACCAAAATCAGATTGATTATATTCTATGCAGCCAAAGATGGAGAAGCTCTATACAGTCAACAAAAACAAGACCAGGAGCTGACTGTGGCTCAGATCATGAACTCCTTATTACCAAATTCAGACTTAAATGGAAGAAAGTAGGGAAAACCACTAGACTATTTAGGTATGACCTAAATCAAATCCTTTATGATTATACAGTGGAAGTGAGAAATAGATTAAAGGGCCTAGATCTGATAGATAGAGTGAACTGATGAACTATGGAATGAGATTCATGACACTGTAGAGGAGACAGGGATCAAGACCATCTCCATAGAAAAGAAATGCAAAAAAGCAAAATGGCTGTCTGGGGAGGCCTTACAAATAGCTGTGAAGAGAAGAGAGGTGAAAAGCAAAGGAGAAAAGGAAAGATATAAGCATCTGAATGCAGAATTCCAAAGAACAGTAAGAAGAGATAAGAAAGCCTTCTTCAGCGATCAATGCAAAGAAATAGAGGAAAACAACAGAATGAGAAAGACTGGAGATCTCTTCAAGAAAATTAGAGATACCAAGGGAACATTTCATGCAAAGATGGGCTCGATAAATGACAGAAATGGTATGGACCTAACAGAAGTAGAAGGTATTAAGAAGAGGTGGCAAGAATACATAGAAGAACTGTACAAAAAAGATCTTCATGACCCAGATAATCATGATGGTGTGGTCACTCATCTAGAGTCAACTATCCTGGAATGTGAAGTCAAGTGGGCCTTAGAAAGCATCACTATGAACAAAGCTAGTGGAGGTGATGGAATTCCAGTTGAGCTGTTTAAAATCCTGAAAGATGATGCTGTGAAAGTGCTGCACTCAATATGCCAGCAAATTTGGAAAACTCAGCAGTGGCCACAGGACTGGAAAAGGTCAGTTACATTTTCAAAAGCAGAGACATTACTTTGCCGACTAAGGTCCGTCTAGTCAAGGCTATGGTTTTTCCTGTGATCATGTATGGATGTGAGAGTTGGACTGTGAAGAAGGCTGAGCGCCGAAGAACTGATGCTTTTGAACTGTGGTGTTGGAGAAGATTCTTGAGAGTCCCTAGGACTGCAAGGAGATCCAACCAGTCCATTCTGAAGGAGATCAACCCTGGGATTTTTTTGGAAGGAATGATGCTAAAGCTGAAACTCCAGTACTTTGGCCACCTCATGTGAAGAGTTGACTCATTGGAAAAGACTCTGATGCTAGGAGGGATTGGGGGCAGGAAGAGAAGGGGACGACAGAGGATGAGATGGCTGGATGGCATCACTGACTCGATGGATGTGAGTCTGAGTGAACTCCGGGAGTTGGTGATGGACAGGGAGGCCTAGCATGCTCCGATTCATGGTGTCGCAAAGAGTCAGACATGACTGAGCGACTGAACTGAACTGATGGCCTTCCCAGTGTGTGCCAATTGACTGCCAGTCCTGCCACATTCTTGGCAAGAATTAGGGGAAGGAGCTGAATGGATTAGAGAAAGATGACCAGGCTTGCATCCTTTGTGGACTTTGTATGTCAAGAAAAGACCACATGAACCTGAAATAAGGCCTAACTGCACATTTTCTGGAAATCTGTGTGTCAACTTCATCACCAAAGAGGCAGATCATGTCTGTAGGAACCACCCTTTGCATCCATGGTAAGAGCTGGAGTTACTCAGTGACAGTCAAAAAGAAGAGTCTGGAGCTCTGACATAACTTGCAAATTTTGCTCATTTCTATTACAAGTGAGCTGTGATACACTTCCCTCACTTGCCTCACACAAATTGCTCTGATTTCAACTCCTGTTTGGAGGCACTTTACCTTCTGTGAGGTGCCTTCAATGGATATTGTTTCTTTGGGTTCTGACAACAATGTTGTGATGTAATGTATATTATCCCCAGGTTGCATATGAGCAAAGTGTTGCTACCATGGTATCTTGCCCAATGAATCTGTGACTTAAAGCAAAACCCATCCCTGGCTTGTGCTCTTTTAACATTATGCCAAATGAATCACACATTTTAAGCTAGAAATTATCTAGGATTCAAAAGCCTAACAACATTGTTTAAGCTATTTAAAGAAGGAGGAGCAACCATAATGAATTGCAGAAACACTTTTCTTCCTTTAGACCTAGGATTCTTTCCTATTTTTTACCCTTGCCAGCTCAGGAAGCCCACAGGACTGGAAAAGGGAAGGGGCTGATGAAGAAGTCAGTTTAGATCCTGGGGCCTTTAAAAAGGCTCGAAGACTGGAAAAATCTTAACATGTGATCCTGAAAATAAACCTCAGAGGATGATATCTGAATGTGGTTTTGAAACATCAACAAAATTTACTGATAATCTGTAATTTGAAGTTAGCACTTTTAACGTATATCCAACAAATTAAAGTTCTCTGGGAATATATTTACCCTTGTCAGTTTTGTACCAGCATACCTCAGAGATGTTGCAGGCTCTGTTTCAGATCATAGTGGTAAAGCTCATATCATGATAAATCACATCACATACATTGTTTTGTTTCCCAGTACGTATAAAAGTAATGCTTACACTGAACTGTTGACTATTAAGTGTTCAATAAAAGTGAAGTGAAGTGAAGTCGCTCAGTTGTGTCCGACTCTTTGCGACCCCATGGACTATAGCCCACTGGGCTCCTCTGTCCATAGAATTTTCCAGGCAAGAGTACTGGAGTGGGTTGCCATGTAAGTTATATATTAAAAAACAATGTATTACTTTAAACTTAAAAATATTTCAATGCTAACCATCATCTGAGCCTTCCATAAGTAGCAATGGGAGGTAGGTGAAGTCGTTCAGTCGTGTCTGACTCTTTGCGACCCCATGGACTGTAGCCTACCAGGCTCCTCCGTCCATGGGATTCTCCAGGCAAGATTACAAGAGTGGGTTGCCATTTCCTTCTCCAGGGGATCTTCCCGACCCAAGGATCAAACCCAGGTCTCCCACATTGGAGGCAGACGCTTTAACCTCTGAGCCACCAGGGAAGTCCATAAGTAGCAATGGTAACATCAAAGATCACTGATCACAGATCACCATAACAAATGTAATAATGATGAAACATTACAAGAATTACCACAATGTGACAGAGACACCCAGTGAGCAAATGCTGTTAAAATGGTGCCAATAAACTTGCTCAGTGCCAAAGGGTTGCCATAAACTTCCATTTTATAAAATTCAATATCTGCAAAGCGTAATAGAATGAGGTATGCTTATATTTCAACGGTGATTTTCCTTTAGGAAAATAGTCTCCATTCCTTGTAAATTACTGAAACCTCTAAGGGTTCAAACTAAAGGGGTTCTCACTTAGATTATTTACACAAAAATCTTCGTAATCCCATAGAAAAACAAATCTCTATTTCAAAAATGATTTTCATGTTTAAAATCTTTAGGGAAGGAAGTTTAAGTACTATGAAAGGTATATTAAGAATGAAATTGTGGGAAAATTAAGGGAAGTCGAGGGAAAAACTAAATTGATGAGCTTATTTCGCAACAGTTTTGAGCTACTGAAAGCTCATCTCTGTACACTTGTTCCCTTGTCCCTTCCTATATGAAAACTTCACCCAAGAAGTGAGGCTGTTACCAACCATGTCCATTTGTTGTTTCTCATTAAAACAAAAGATTTTCAATTCATTTCAAGGATTTAAACTCTAGTAAAATTTTCAGTGTTTCCAAAGCTACTTAATACTCTCTGTTATTCTTCTGAGATCAGTATAATCCCCTAATTTATGTTTATTTTCTTCTGGTTTCTTAAGTGTGAAAATCCACCATAGCAATTTTCTTGGAAAGTTCATGGACACAAATAGTTTTGTTTTTTTAATGTGCTTCATTAGCTCTGTGATTATTTTTTTGAACACTGACTTAATTTTATAAATTTAGATATTCTCATTTCACCCATTTTCTGTGGCCTCAAGGCGGCCCAACTAGAAAGGGAATAAGTGAATTTGTTGATTTTTGTTCTACAAATGTAAGCACAATCCTCTCAGCCCAAGGGCACATGCTCTGCAGGCCTCTTGCCCTTCCTGGCATGAGGTTTTGTACCCTGCTAAGACAAAAATCAGTTCAAATCCCCTGAGGACCAAAAGATCCAGATAAGAGGGCACAGCAATAGCCAGGAGAGAGAAGAAAGCACAGAAGGAAATATCTGGTAGGTCTCTAAAACTTTAGTTTTAAGCCCAAATACTTTCTTGAAAGGCACCTTTGTGTGAGAGGGCTCATGGGTTTTTTTTTCTTATTTCTTTAGTTTCTTTCCAAGTCCTAGTTGTGTGACTGTTGTTGGGTCATCAGCTCCCCAACACAAAAGAAGGGACTGAGGTTCCCAGGGCTTTTCAGAGAACAAAAAGGAGCCTGCCTCATGCTGATAAATTACTGGTGTTAGCACCTGTAAGTCTGTTTCACATTTCACTCCAACCTTTATTCACGGCTGATAACAGCAACTGAAAATGAATCCTGACAGCCTGTTGCGATTTTACAGTATCCAACAGGAAAGCCCAGCTAATTGTGAGCATATGCTTTTTTTCAAGCACCAAATTTTATATTTAGTTCACCGCTCTGATAAACCTACTTATTCAGCAGTAGCTAATCATCGAGGCATTCATTGTTTTGCTCCCATGATTTGAGCAAGTTGGAGTTTGTTTTCTGAAAAGCAACTTCTGCTAAGCTGGAAAGTTGTGATTGTTTCTTCATGGACTGTCCCTGTGGAGGTGTTTTTTTACTAAACTGCTCCAAGAAAAAAAAAAAAAAAAGCTGTTGGAATACCAAACAAAGGCCCCTGTGCTGGCGTCTTGCAGGAAGGCAATTCCAGTGGTGTCTAGTTTCAGGCCAGAATACTAAGGTCATAATTTCAGGCCATCGATGGCTCTCCCAGATGTCTTTGGTCAAGTTAATCACAGTTTGCCTGAAGGTTGCTTTTTTCAGGTAATCCATCCTGGTGTGATTGTAAATCAAGAGCTCCTTCTAGCTGAAAGTTGGGAGCTTTTAGCTCAGCCTCGAACTGGGGACAGTTAATACAGAGCACCTAATCTCTATCTTTTTCATTTTGAAACTGAAGCCAATTCAGTCACTCTTTCACAAATGTTGAAAAAAATCTCAAGAAGTTCACATGTCAAGCAAGCACGTGAGTATATCATCAGTTGTGTCAGCAGGAACATGTCAAAATTTCTGAGGACTCAGTGAGACTCGGCCCTGCACTGGGTTCTCTGCCAACTGAAGGTTTTTATCCCAGTGGTGCAGACTTTATGCCACACCAGGATTCCTCAGCTAGGCCCCAATGGGGTGCCGAGTGAATTGGCCAAGTGCTGTCGCTAGAGAAGAAAAAGCATATTTTTCTGTTTTTCCTGGATTTTCTTCCCTATCCCCTTGCTGCTGCTGCTGATAAATTGCTTCAGTCGTGTTGGACTCTGTGCAACCTCATAGACGACAGCCCACCAGGCTCTGCCATCCCTGGGCTTCTCCAGGCAAGAACACTGGAGTGGGTTGCCATTTCCTTCTCCAATGCATGAAAGTGAAAAGTGAAAGTGAAGTTGCTCAGTCGTGCCGACTCTTCGCGACCCCCATGGACGGCAGCCTACCAGGCTCCTCTGCCCGTGGGATTTTCCAGGCAACAGTACTGGAGTGGGGTGACATTGCTTTCTCCCCCATCCCCTTACAGCCCCTCTTAAGAGTATGTTGTTTTTCTCTAGCCTGAAGTTGATCTTTTCTCGATTCTTATTTAATTCCTATTTACATTAGAACACCTTAATAAAAAGACTCAACAAAGTTGGAATAGAAGTAAACTTTCTCGGGCTGATCAAGGCCATCTATGAAAAAGCCAGAGTGAATACTTTCTCCTAAGATCAGAAAAAAGACAAAAATGTCTATTCTTGGGACCTCAATTTAATATTGTACTGGAAGCTCTAGCCAGAGTTGTTTAAAAGAAATGGAAATTAGGGAGGGGGATTCAGGATTGGGATCTCATATACATCCATGGTGGATTCATGTCAATGTATGGCAAAACCAATACGGTAGTGTAAGGTAAAATAAAGTAAAAATAAAAAATAAAAATTTAAAAAAAATAAATAAAAGAAATGGAAATTAAAAGACATCCAGGTTGGATAGTCTTGGGGATCCCTGGACTTGTGACCAACATCCCCAAGACTATCCTTACCTCCGACCAGCTGGTTACAAATTCAGGGGTTCCCACAACCATACTGGGGTTTGATAATTTCATTAGAACAACTCACAGGACTCAGGAAAGTACTATTTTTAGGATCACAGCCACAAATCAGAACCAGCTAAAGGGAGAGACACATCAGGTGAAGTCTGGGAGGATTCCAAATGGAAAGTTTTCATTGTCCCCAGGTATATACCACCCTCCTAACATCAAAGTGTGACCATACTCAAAGACTATCATCCACCAGGGAAGCTCCAGTACTCAGTTTTTACTGAGGCATTACAAAGACAAAATTGATTGAATGATTGCCTCTGTGGTTAAATTCAATCTCCTGCTTCTCTCCCCTTCCCAGAGGTTGGGCTGTATCATGTGGCTTGAAGCCCCAACACTGTAATCATGTGGTTGGTCTCTCTGAAATGACCAATCCCCATCGCAAGTCATCTCCTTAGCATAAACTATCTAGAGGACCACCATAAGTCACTACATTAGCACAAACTATCAGGTGTGGTCCAAGGGACCCAATGGGAATAAAAGATACTTCTTTCACTCGAGAAATTCCAAGGGTTTAGAGGTTACCTCCCAGGACTTAGGGATAAAGGTAAGCCAAGAAATAGAAAGGACCAAGAATAGCTCAAACAATGTTGGAAAAGGACAGAGTAACAGGACTTAAAGTTGTTGACATCAAAACTTACTTGGTTGTTGTTCAGTCACTCAGTCATGTCCACATCTTTGTGACCCCATGGACTGCAGCATGCCAGGCTTCCCTGTCCATCAACATCTCCTGGAGCTTGATCAAACATATTTGAATCAGCGATGCCATCTAACCATCATGTCCTCTGTCCTCCCCTTCTCCTCCTGCCTTCAGTCTTTCCCAATATCAGGGTCTTTAAGATAGTAAGATAGTGTTGTCCTGGTATGGAAACAGACATATAGTTCAATGGAATAAAATTGAGATACAGAAGTAAATCCTAATATTTAGGGTCAATTGATCATCTGCAGTGTACCAAGACAATTCAATAGGGGAAATTCTCAATAAATGGTGCTGGGAAAATTTGATACCTGCATGCACAAAGTGGAAGTTGAACTCCTACCTCACACCATACAAAAATTAACTCAAATAAATTGAAAACCTAAATGTAGAAGCTAAAATTGTAAAACTCCTAGGGAAAAAAGGATAAATCTTCATGACTTTACATTA
This sequence comes from Cephalophus harveyi, assembly GCA_006410635.1. Lineage (NCBI taxonomy): Eukaryota > Metazoa > Chordata > Mammalia > Artiodactyla > Bovidae > Cephalophus > Cephalophus harveyi. The sequence continues at coordinate 240,955 of SJYT01012898.1, forward strand.
GACAATGGTTTCTTGAATATGACTCCAGAAGCACAGCTGATGAAAGAAAAAATTTATACACTAACTGAATCAAAATTATAAACTTTTATGATGCAAATAAGAGCATCAAGAAGGTGAAAAGATGATACATAGGATGGGAGAAGATACTTATATGCAAATCATTTATCTGATAAAGCATGTGAATGCATAATATATAAACTCATACAATCCAACAATAGACAAATAACTCAATTTAAAAATAACTAATTTTTTTTTGAATAGATATTTCTGGAAAGAGTATATACAGATGGAAAACAAGCCCACAAAAAGATGTTTAATATCATTAGTCATTAGGGAACATGAAAATCAAAACATAACAAGATATAACTTCACACTTATGAGAATGGCTAAAATAAAAGAGATAGGTAACATAGAATGTTGACAAAGATGTGGAGAAATTGGAACCTTTATACATTGCTGCTGCTGCTGCTAAGTTGCTTTAGTCATGTCTCTTTGCAACACTTTGGATTGTAGCCCACTAAAAAAAATAAATAAAAGAAATGGAAATTAAAAGACATCCAGGTTGGATAGTCTTGGGGATCCCTGGACTTGTGACCAACATCCCCAAGACTATCCTTACCTCCGACCAGCTGGTTACAAATTCAGGGGTTCCCACAACCATACTGGGGTTTGATAATTTCATTAGAACAACTCACAGGACTCAGGAAAGTACTATTTTTAGGATCACAGCCACAAATCAGAACCAGCTAAAGGGAGAGACACATCAGGTGAAGTCTGGGAGGATTCCAAATGGAAAGTTTTCATTGTCCCCAGGTATATACCACCCTCCTAACATCAAAGTGTGACCATACTCAAAGACTATCATCCACCAGGGAAGCTCCAGTACTCAGTTTTTACTGAGGCATTACAAAGACAAAATTGATTGAATGATTGCCTCTGTGGTTAAATTCAATCTCCTGCTTCTCTCCCCTTCCCAGAGGTTGGGCTGTATCATGTGGCTTGAAGCCCCAACACTGTAATCATGTGGTTGGTCTCTCTGAAATGACCAATCCCCATCGCAAGTCATCTCCTTAGCATAAACTATCTAGAGGACCACCATAAGTCACTACATTAGCACAAACTATCAGGTGTGGTCCAAGGGACCCAATGGGAATAAAAGATACTTCTTTCACTCGAGAAATTCCAAGGGTTTAGAGGTTACCTCCCAGGACTTAGGGATAAAGGTAAGCCAAGAAATAGAAAGGACCAAGAATAGCTCAAACAATGTTGGAAAAGGACAGAGTAACAGGACTTAAAGTTGTTGACATCAAAACTTACTTGGTTGTTGTTCAGTCACTCAGTCATGTCCACATCTTTGTGACCCCATGGACTGCAGCATGCCAGGCTTCCCTGTCCATCAACATCTCCTGGAGCTTGATCAAACATATTTGAATCAGCGATGCCATCTAACCATCATGTCCTCTGTCCTCCCCTTCTCCTCCTGCCTTCAGTCTTTCCCAATATCAGGGTCTTTAAGATAGTAAGATAGTGTTGTCCTGGTATAGAAACAGACATATAGTTCAATGGAATAAAATTGAGATACAGAAGTAAATCCTAATATTTAGGGTCAATTGATCATCTACAGTGTACCAAGACAATTCAATAGGGGAAATTCTCAATAAATGGTGCTGGGAAAATTTGATACCTGCATGCACAAAGTGGAAGTTGAACTCCTACCTCACACCATACAAAAATTAACTCAAATAAATTGAAAACCTAAATGTAGAAGCTAAAATTGTAAAACTCCTAGGGAAAAAAGGATAAATCTTCATGACTTTACATTAGACAATGGTTTCTTGAATATGACTCCAGAAGCACAGCTGATGAAAGAAAAAATTTATACACTAACTGAATCAAAATTATAAACTTTTATGATGCAAATAAGAGCATCAAGAAGGTGAAAAGATGATACATAGGATGGGAGAAGATACTTATATGCAAATCATTTATCTGATAAAGCATGTGAATGCATAATATATAAACTCATACAATCCAACAATAGACAAATAACTCAATTTAAAAATAACTAATTTTTTTTTGAATAGATATTTCTGGAAAGAGTATATACAGATGGAAAACAAGCCCACAAAAAGATGTTTAATATCATTAGTCATTAGGGAACATGAAAATCAAAACATAACAAGATATAACTTCACACTTATGAGAATGGCTAAAATAAAAGAGATAGGTAACATAGAATGTTGACAAAGATGTGGAGAAATTGGAACCTTTATACATTGCTGCTGCTGCTGCTAAGTTGCTTTAGTCATGTCTCTTTGCAACACTTTGGATTGTAGCCCACCAGGCTCCTCTGTCCATGGAATTCTCAAGGGAAAAATACTGGAGTGGGTTGCCGTGCCCTCCTTCAGGGCCATACATTGCTAGTAAGGTTGTAAAATGGTGCAGCCACTTTGGAAAACAGTTTGGAAATATCTCAAGATGTTAAATATAGAGCTACCTTATAACCCAGCAATTCTATTTCTTGGTGTATCCCGAAGAGAACTGAAACATATGTCTACATAAAAACTTGTAAGTAAATATTCACAGCAGCATTGTTCACAGTAGCCAAAAAGTAGAACAATCAACATCATCAATTGTTGAGTAGATAAACAAAATGTGGTATAGCCATAAAATAGAATATTATTCAACCAAAAAAAGAACTGAAGCACTCATACATGCTATGACATGATTGAACCATCGCAATATTATGCTCAGTGAAAGAAGCCAGACACCAAAGTCCACATGTTGTACGTTTACATGTATATGAAATATCCAGAATATGCAAATCCATAGACAAAATATAGATTAGTGGTTGCTGAGGATGCATTATGAATGACCTCTAAATGTCACAGCCATTCACTTTTGGGTGATAAAGATGTACAGTGAAAACAATTGATGATGGTTGCAAAATTCTGTGAGTATTTTAAGTACTCCTGAATTGTACACTTAAAAATAGTGAATTTCATTTTATAGATCTATATATAAAGTATATGTATATATATAGCATATGTAAATATATCTTAATAAACTGACATTATAAAAACCAGTAATTGCTTCTTGAGCCAATCATATCTTATTTTCTCAAGAAGGAATGCTTAGGTGGTGTTGTTGGGGAGTGAGCAGGATCATAGTTCTTGAGTTTCAATGGTTATGGGTTGGAAGGCCTCGCTATATAGGGTAGTGAGTAAGGAGGAGATGATGGTTCAAGGGGAGATGCTGGTTCAGGGAGGAAAAAGATGACTTTAGTTGTGCATTAAAGATATGACAAATTACTGTATTCCATTCCAAAAATAAGTAAACAAATACATTGCACACAGGTAGGAAGAAACATAAAACCAACTTGTCATTGCATACATATCCTAGAATTATTCTTGCCTTAATTCTGCTTAATCTTTGTGCTCCACCTCAGCTGATAAGAATGAGGTCTTGTGAGAAAAGAAAACAAGCAAACACAGGTTTATATCTCACCAGCAGTCAGAGCTCCTGGATCACACCTTGTGAGTTGTCTGATCCAATGGCCTTTCTCCATGAGCCTGCTGCATCCAGCTTTGCCTTGTCCTCTCTTTTTTGTCTTTAGGGACCAGCTTCCTCTTTGAGAGTAGACACATAGGAGGCCAGCATGTCTGCCTCAGTGTTTCCTATTCAACCTGCCTCCTGGGGACAGCTTTAGCGCGCTTCACAATCTTGCTCCCTTTCCTGCTGCTGTCAGAAATCAGAGCATTTTATAACACAAAACACCCCTGTTAATGCAAAATAAGTCGTTATATGTAAACAAAGATCGAAATAACCTAGCAGTTATATGTAGCCACATTGAGTTGATCTGACCATGACAATAAACTGTATTTGAAGTAACTTTCTGAGTAATATTCTGAGTCTTTAAGAGGAGCAGCACATTCTAGATATTACAGCACATTCTAGATGTTACAGCTCATTCTGCAGTACAGTGATAGATGACTGGTCCTGGTGGCAAGTGGCCATGGTTCACCACCACTGAAAGGCAGCTTCCTCTGACTAGGAATAGATACTTACTCTAACACTCCAGTACAGCTCTTCCAAATATTTATAAGAGAAAGCAATATACAGTTGCATTTCATGTCCTACCACAGGAGAAAGTTTAGGGAATTAAATATAATTAAGCAAGCTGATGTTTTAGGATGATGGTTTAATTGAAGTGTGCTGGGGAAGAGGCCCTGTGATTTATGGTGTCAAGTGTGATACAGTCCAAAATGCAGAAGGTAGGAATGGAGAAGAGACATTCAGACTCTCTGAATCCGCTTCCTTAAAAATCCCTGCAGAAGGAGAGGGTTATACCAGATGACTCTTGCATCTTGTTTACTCCTGAAGTCCATGGTTAAGTGCTTACTTGGTCACTATGGTAGAGCCGGGGGGACAGCACATCTAACTGACCTGATTATCAGTAGTGACAGCAGATTTTCTATGAGATGATGCTCATTGTAGTTTCTATTGTGACTAACAGTTATAAAGTTTACATGAGCAAACAGAAATGTGACCTATGTTTTACAATAATCGTAACCAAATCTCTTTTTGATCAATTTATGTTAGTGCTAATTCACATACTATAAAGATTTATGGACTGTCATGTATTCAAAAATTAAAATGTTTTCTTCTTTGGAATGTCATGATGCTTTTTTTGTACAGAGGGCAGCTGCGAGGCCCAGCTGTGGGAAGGTAAGTGTGACATCTTTGGGAATATTGTTCTCCATCTCTATCACCCAGTGGTTCCCACTGGAATTACTACTCTGTAGTAACCTACTAACCTCTAGGCTTCAAAACATTGTCAAGTTCAATACTCTTTAAGCCTTTTTGAAATATTTCAGACATATAAGAGTGTAAATAATAATATGATGATCCTCTTGTACTAACCATCCAACTGAAGAAACAAAACATTACAAATACAGATGAGATATTCAAAGCCCCTGCTCTGCTGCACCCTTCCTTCTCTGAGGGGGTCACCACCTGGCGTGACTTTTCTTTCTTCTCTAATTAAGCCTTATGCATGACTCATTTATGCAGAACCCCACAGAGCTGAATGATTCATTAAACAACAAAGAACGTGTGTATGCTAAAAGATCCCATGTACTGTGTGGATTACATGTGTAAATTATGTGTGTGTAGAAAGATGATGTGTGCATGTATAGAAAGCCTACATGTTTTGTTCATGTTAATAGATATTGCCAGATAGTTTTCCAAAAGCTATTTATCTGGAATTGAAGGTTTGTACATCTGAAACACTATTTCAAAATCTTTAATTTCCTGGAATATTTTGAAGAGCACTGGCCTTGGGATTTTAGTCATTATGTTTCTGCCATGATTGCCTATGTGTCCTTAGCTAAATGTAGAGCTCTGTAAAATATCTTACTTTCTTTGTCTATGACATAAAAATGGACAAATAAAGAAAACTACCTGGCTGGATACTAGTGAATTGAGCATAGGCTTGACTTCCTATCCTCTTGGACTTACTTTCTAGTTTGGCAAAGGAAAAATGGTCCCCAGAAGGGGGTAAAAGGAGACTTTCATTTATTCTGCATTTCAGAACAACCATTAAAAAAATTGGGAAGTAATAGAGCGAAAAAAATGAAAGTGATCTAGTTCTGTGGGGTTCTGTATTCAGATAAGGAAACTTCCAGGAACTCAATACCCCAATATCACTTTGTACAAAAGTGGATGAGACAAATCACTTTAAAAGAAAATCAGAATCACACATTCTTCTCAAAAGTAACTTCTCAAAGTCAGAGTGAGCAAGACTAGATGAAACAAAACAGTTGCTATGAAATAAAGTTTGGAACGCATCCTTTGTGAAAAACAAATTGTAGCTCATAGGAAAGACTGGGTCTTAACAAAACTCAAAAGCAAATTAGGACCAAATCAAAATACACAAGAAATTCATATCTGTTGCCCTGGACTTTGGGATCTACTTTGAACTCCAGTCCTATATATTCTCATGGATTTTCTTCCTAAGCCCCTAAACTCTCAGGAGGGTAGACTAATGGCCTCTTAAAGAGGCACCTGAATTCTCCTTTGCCATCACCATAAATAAGCAAAGCACATCTCTAGCAAATCTCTAGATCATCTTAGAGAAACTAAATCCTAAAAAAGAAGGAAAGGAAGAAAGGAGAGAGGAGAAAGAACCATTACCCAAGCAAACCTTCAAACATTCAAAATTTAGACTTAAGGACACTGTGGCATTGGACAAAAAAAAAAAAGCAAAAAACAACCAATCAAACAGAAAACTTCCATCTTGTGCCAAAACATGAACTCCTGAGACAAAAAAAAAGAGAAAGAGAGAGAAAAGAAAAAGTTAGATAAGCAACTAAGCAAACAAACAAATCTGTGGTGTAGAGGCACACACTGGGCTGCATTCAATGACTCCCTTTTAGATCAATTAATGCCACTGTTTATTTAATTCTGAATTCCGTCACATGTGGCAGGCAGGCGCGCTGCTCTTCTTTTCAACTGAAACTGCGCAAAACATAGTCTGGATCCAAGGAAATCTTGCCAAAATCCCTGGCAATGTATCACTTTTTTAAGCCCTGTTTTGCTTTTGTGCTCATGGTAACGTTCGCAGCTGTTGAACGTGGCTTCGGGCTGTCTGACTCCCTTGAGAGAATTTATGTGTTTTTCAACTTCCTTTCCTTATTAGGAGGCAGGAATCTGCGACACCTATTAGAACAAGTATGCATAAAGGGTAATGACCGTGCAATTTATTAGTGGTCTGTTCTTCCTCAAATGAGCCCTTGGCCCCCAGCTCCAGGAGGCCGTGCCCGTTTCTGAATCACCTCTGCTTTCTCGGCAGCAGGTGGGCACAGCAGCCTTAATCAAGGGAGTGGGAGAGACATTGGCCTCTGGGAAAGCAGTTTGTTTCTTCCAAAGCAGGGCATGGAAGGGCCTGGCATATCATGGTTTGAATTTCATGAATATGAAGTATTAGCTGACAAAGTGGACAGGATACATGTAAAGAGAAGAATGTGACCTACAGACTTCACGACAGCTCTGCAGCAGGAGAAAATGCCTCAGATCCTTTGTCTTTTCATTTTTCTAAAATGGGGGCTGTTAGGGTAAATTTTTTTTCTTTGAGGCCTGAGTTAGGGGAATGAGCACTTTCCAGGAAAGCATGGGAAATCTTTGCTTACTCTGAGTTTCGGTGGTGGGGGTTGGGTGGGAGCAGTGAAGAACAACCATTCGGGGGAAGGATGATTTAGAAGCTAAGAGTGGGCTCCTTTGGGCTGATCCCTCACAAAAATCTGTCAACAGGAGGCAGGAAAGAAGTTACAGTTTCTAATAGATTCACATTGTCAGCATAGAAATGCCAGGCTGCACTCTCTCCTTCCAAAGATCATGGTAAGGTTTGGAGTCTAGACAGAAAGTTCAGGAGAACAAAATGCTTGAGGACAAATTCATTTCTCTTAAAATCACATGTATGTTCAAGAAAGCATAGTTCATATGTTTTTGATTCTTTCACATTTAGCTTACCAAAATGTTTTGGGCAGTCATGAACACAAAGCTTAGGCCACAGAAGGTAGATACTAACCCCAGGAGGGCCAGGTTCAAACTCAGCCTCAGGACATGACTGGGCTTTGCTGAGAAATATCAGAATGAAGAACATGTACATTTTACTTGTGTAGTTTTTAAGTGCAGGTATTTGGGGGGCAATGGGCCAAAGTTCTTTTGAGCTTTTAAGCATGATCTGTACTTTGAAATGAAGAAAATAATGTAAATGTACTCTATCCAGCATGGTAAACAAGTCAAAATTTGTCCAAAATCAATTCTCTTTTTTCCCATGAATGCTCAAAAATTCTTCTCCTCTAACATCATCTGTGACCCTCTAGCTCACAGACTTGTTTTCATATCCCTCTGGCCCAGTACCTGGCACGTTCTACAAGGCTCTGCAGAAACTGACCTGAGCTGAAATGACATGTGTTTTCAATGTACTGATCATATACAGAGTGCTATGCCTCTGGCTTAGATGAAGTGATGGCCAACAGCCTGTGCTGTTGAAATTAGAGAATACACAGTCTGGCGGAGAAAGTAAAAGTGATACATGGAAGGAAAACCTACTGGTAGAGATAAGCAGGAAGGAGGGTGTTGGAAAATATTGGAAGATGTGCTAATTTGCTGCCTCTCCTCCCTAACGTTCTTGGTCCTTTTTCATTTTTAGCATAACACTGGAATTAAATGGAAAGAAACCTCATTTAAGGTTTATCCAGAGCAGAAGGAGAGCATTTCATTGCAGTGCTTCACGTAACTGACTTGGATCTCCCAACATGTTCACCCCCAAATTGCATAAATCTCAGTGAGCAGCAAATGCGACCCATGTTTGGGTTTCTGACAAAACTTCTGGCTTATTTTCCCACTTTGCTCAGTCATTTCAAGCCGGCTAGCCAAAGCTGCTAATTAAAGGGGGGATGATTTATTTCATAACTTTCTTTTTCCTTCAGGAAACATAACTCAACTTCAAGCCCAGCAAGTGTACCTTGCCCTCTTCAATAAATTACACCCACCTCATTAATACTTCATTAGGAAAACTGAAAACCCCATGACAGAACCTCAAGAAAGGAAGAGGTTGGCTGGTTCTGACCCAGAAGGCACAGCAGGCCTGATCGGACTTCAGCTCCCAAGCCAGGTGCCTGGCCCAGTGGGTCAGCTTGTGTGCTTGGGAAGTTCATTCTGTTCTGACTGCTCTCTTGCAGGGAATTCTTCATTTGTTTCTTCCTTGTGAGGTGGAAGGATAGATAAATGTGTTTTTAATCTTCTTACAGAATTTTAATATGTTAAAAAATTGACCCACAAATATAGAAAAACTTACGGCTACCAAAGAGGAAGGGCTTCCCAGGTGGCTCAGATGATAAAGAATCCGCCTGCAATGCAGGAGATCTGGGTTTGATTTGATCTTCCCTGGGTTGGGAAGATCTCCTGGAGGAGGGCATGGCAACCTACTCCAGTGTTCTTGCCTGGAGAATTCCATAGACTGAGGAGCCTGCCAGGCCACAGTCCATGGGGTTGCAAAGAGTCGGACATGAATGAGTAACTAAGCACACCAAAGGGGAAAGGGAGAGGGAGGGATAAAATAGGAGTTTGAGATTAATATATACACACTCCTATGTTTAAAATAGATTACCAACAAGCATCTACTGTCTAGTACAGGCAATTATACTCAATATTTTGTAATGACTTATAAGGGAAAAGAATCTGAAAAAGAATAGATATATATGTATGTGTGTGTGTATAACTGAATCATTTTGCTATACATTTGAAACTAACACAACAGTAAATCAACTAATAATTCAATATAGAAAAGCCTTAAAACAAACTAAAAACTAAAACACTATGAGCAACAAAATCTAGATATCAGCAGTCCTTCAGTACAAGTTTCTTCATCAATGAACACATCGCCATGGTTTAAGCTTCAAGAACAAGATACCTTTTTTTATATTTTAATAAAAGAGAGATGCCTCAAAGCTTATGCATGGTTGACTTAGCCTTTCCATATTTAAACATGAATTGGAGGAGAGCCAGACCATGCCAGCTGCCCTGGTTTTCTATACATATATGGCAAGTTAGTTCATCAGTGCAATGCAGAAGCAAATATACATACAATGAGAAATCTAAAACTAATATCCACTTAGGTTCTTTGGAGGTTCCAAGCAGTCCACTAATATTTAACCTGAGAGTTATAGAGGTACAACTGCTATTTCTCAAACTTTAATGTTCACACATAACTGCTGTGAGTCTTGTTCAAAGGCAGATTCTGAAAGGTCTGAAGTGAGATACAAAAATTTGAATTTCAAACAGGCTTCCAGATGATGCTGATGCTGCTGGTCCATAACCTACCACTTTTTAGAATTGCCAACTGGATCTGATAATACTGGTGTGGAAAGGTATTAAAAACAAATTTCAGTGTACATTATATCCCTCCTCTTATAAAACCATCCTCCACTGTAATGTTGGCAAACTTTAACGTGTCAGTTAACAATTATTTTAGGCTTTGCAAGCCATCTAGTCATTGTTGTAACCATGCTACTTTACCACTATAGCACAGAAGCAGCATTGAAAATATGTACGCAAATTGACACAGCTATATACCAATAAAACTTTATTTATAAAAATAAGTCAAGGCCAGATTTGGCCCATGGACGGTATGTAGTGTGCCAGCTCTTTTTCTATAACAATGGCTTCTAAAACTTTGTATACTCAGAAATATGCCTCTGTGATACTAGTACATTTATTTACAAGTTCTATACACATTCTTTTGCACTCATGCAAAGTTGAAATGTAAAAGAAAGAAAATTGATGTAAAGACTCTAATATTTTTTTGTTCATCCAAGTGGAGTATTTTTACTACCCCTTGCATATGCCCTTGCATATACCCCTTAGAAATCAATGACATGGAGAACTTTAAAATACTTTTTTGCTCTGCAAACATGATCATACTGATAATGGTAATATTTGGCGTTCTGACTGTCTTTGGAGTTCTAGGACATAGAACAACCATAATATATTGAGATCTTTACAGTAAGCAAAGTGAAGGAAAGCACTGTAAAGAATTATTTATGCAAATCAATAGAGTAACATAGTCACTCTTTGAGCGTCCTCTTTGAGGCTCATTTGAGAAGTTCTACAAGCTGGGTGCTGAGCTAATCACTCTGTACACAGTCTCTCATTTAATGCTCACATCACTCTGAGGTAAGGGTGACTATCTGTCCATTTTTACAGAAAAGAATACTGAGACTCAGAAAGGCTAGTACAAGGCAGTACAATTAATTAATACCTAAATTAATTCTGAATTTAGTTAGGTGGTCAGTTGGGGTGTAAAAGTCACCTCTAATTACAATACCCTTGCTCTTAATGGCTGTCATTTATAGTCTCATCAAATTATGACCACTTTCCAAAATGTTCCTATTTATTTATGATGTGATGTCATCACACTGATGGAAAATCCTGCTGGTTATATGAATGGCTTTAGCACACCTCTCCCCTCAATCCCTTCATTCTGTCAGAAGTTGCAGTTGGAGGTAGTGATAATACTAGGCCTCTGTGGCAAGAGAGAGGGCCAGCTAATTTCAACTCAATTGTTAGTTTCTTTAGTGATTGCTTACTGGCTATCAAATGTACTGAGAAGTTACATGCTAAAAACCCATTTATTTCCAAAACTCAATCAGAGATGACTAGGTTAGTTGAATGCCTATGAATGCCTATGGCTCCCTTCTATGTAAGAAGGAGTTGAATTGTAAGACTAACAATTGATTTGCTTTGCAGAGTTTATGCCAAAAGATCTGAATCAGTAAGAGAGAGGGCCTATCCAAACATTTCAGTCAAAGCCAAACTATATATGAAAATGCATAGAAGTGTCTGGAAGGCTACATACCTAATTGGTAGCAGTGGTTGCCTCTACCAAGGGACAGGAGCATGCAAGAAAACACTAAGGAAGGGTTTGTTTGTTTTTTTTTTCAAATTGATCTCCTTTATTTTTTTTCATGTCAGTGTATTTTCATGAATGTTAACAAAACACGTTAAATCAAAAAGTTTTCTTTATGAAAATTTCTCTCTCACACACACACACACAAAGTGAGTTAAGGAACATACAAAGAAAGTATTAGAATTATACTGTTAGAACATATATTATACAATTAGAAAATATACATGTATTAGAATTGTAATACATGGCTCTGCATTTTAAGAGAGAAGATTATTAGCATACTGAGCAACTTTTATTTCAAAATAAATAATGATGCATTGGGGTAAATGTGTAGCAATTATATCTAGTAGCACCAATATTCAGACTGAAGCTTCAGTCAATAAGCTTTGGCCAGACCATCATCAATTGTAAATTAAAAGTGAGGGGATGATTTGAGAGAATAGCATTGAAACATGTATATTACCATATATAAAATGACCAGCGCAAGTCTGATGCAAGAAGCAGGGTACCCAAGGCTGGTGATCTGGCACAACCTAGAGGGATGGGGTGGGGAGGGATTTGGAAGGGGGTTCAGATGGAGGGGACACGTACCTACTCATGGCTGATTCATGTTGATGTATGGCAAAAACCATCACAATATTGTAAGGTAATTATACTCCAATTAAAATAAATACATTGAAAAAAAGAGTGAGGGAATTGTTTCAGTGAGAACAACATTGGGAATAGGAGTGCAGACAAATATAAAAACAATGAGATAAAAACAAACGTTCTCTTAGGTAGATTATCCTGAGAAATTCTAGGACATCTAATCACTGTGGCTTTAGTCATTAAGAAAGCTAAACTACTTAAGACAACTCAATAGTTGTGACACATGGGCTTAGCTGCTCTGTGGCATGTGGAATCTTCCTGGACTAGGGATCAAATCCATGTCTCCTGCATTGGCAAGCAGATTCTTTATCACTGAGCCTTCAAGCTAGGCTTCAAGAAAATTAGAGATATCAAGGGAACATTTCATGCAAGGATGGGCACAATAAAGAACAGAAATGGTAAGGACTTCAGAGAAGCAGAAGAGATTAAAAAGAAGTGGCAAGAATACACAGAAAAACTATACAAAAAAGGTCTTAATGACCCAGATAACCACGATGGTGTGGTCATTCACCTAGAGCCAGACATCCTGGAGTATGAAGTCAAGTGGACTTTAGAAAGCGTTACTACAAACAAAGCAAGTGAAGGTGACTGAATTCCAGCTGAGTTATTTCAACTCATAAAAGATGATGCTGTTTAAGTGCTACAGTCATTATGTCAGCCAATTTGGAAAATCAGCAGTGGCTGCAGGACTAGAAAAAGTCAGTTTTCATTTCAATCCCAAAGAAAGGCAATGCCAAAGAATGTTCAAACTACCAAACAACTGAGCTCATTTCACATGCTAGTGAGGTTATGCTCAAAGTCCTTCAAACTAGGTCAGCAGTCTATGAACTGAGAACTTCCAGATGGATAAGCTGGTTTTAGAAAAGGCAGAGGAACCAGAGACCAAATTGCCAACATTTGTTGGATCATCAAAAAAGCAAGGCAATTCCAGAAAACCATCTACTTCTGCTTCATTTACTGCATTAAAGCCTTTGACTGTGTGGATCACAACAAATTGTGGAAATTCTTAAAGAGATGGGAATACCAGACCACCTTACCTGTCTCTTGAGAAAACTGTATGTGGGTCAAGAAGCAACAGTTAGAACCTTACAGGGAACAACTGACTGGTTCAAAATCGGGAAAGGAGTACGACAAGGCAGTATAATATCACCTGGCTTATTTAATTTATATGTAGAGTAGATCATGTGAAATGCCAGGCTGGATGAAGCCCAAGCTGAAATCAAGATTGCCAGAGAAATATCAATAGCCTCAGACATGACACCACCCTAATAGCAGAAAGTGAAGAGGAGCTAAAGAGCCTCTTGATGAGGATGGAAAAGGAGAGTGAAAAAGCTGACTTGAAACTCAGCATTCAAGAAACTAAGATCATGGCCTCGGGTCCCATCACTTCATGGCAAATAGAATGGGAAAAAGTGGAAGCAAGGACAAATTTTATTTTCTTGGACTCCAAATCACTGTGAACAGGGACTGCAGCCATGAAATTGAAAGACACTTGTTCCTTGGAAGGAAAGCTATGATAAACCTAGACAGTGTATTGAAAAGCAAAGACATCACTTTACTGACGAAAAGTCCATATGGTCAAAGTTATGGTTTTTCCAGTAGCCATGTATGGATGTGAAAGATAAAGAAGGCTGAGGGCTGAAGAATTGCTGCTTTCGAATTGTGGTGCTGGAGAAGACTCTTGAGAGTTCCTTGGGCTGCAAGGAGATCAAACCAGTCAATCCTGGTTCAGGAAATGAACCCTGAATATTCATTGGAAGGACTGATGCTGAAGCTCCAATACTTTGGCCACCTGATGCAAAGAGCTGACTCGTTGGAAAAGACCCTGATGCTGGAAAAGATTAAAGGCCAAAGGAGAAGAGGGTGGCAGAAGATAAGATTGTTAGACAGCATCATTGATTTAATGGACATGAATTTGAGCAAACTCCAGGAGATAGTGGAGGACAGAGGAGCATGTTGTGCTGCAATCCATCGAATTGAAAAGAGTCAGAGGTTATTTAGCAACTGAAGAACCACCACCACCACCCCCCAATAACTGGGACTTTAAGTGCCTGAGCACAATTTGTTTCATTAACGAACCCTCTGAGTTTATGTTTGAAATGGAAGTTTTAGGTATATTGTTTCTGGAAAGAGTCAGGGAGAAAGAGTAATCTCTGGAGGCCTTTCAGATTTAATTACATGTTGCAGTGTGAACTCTGTTCACTGCACACGAGCCTCACAGGTCACCAGACAGACCAGCTCATAGCAAAAGCCAGAAGATCAAAATGGAGGCCAATCAAACATAACCTAGTTAAGTTTTTGTTTCTATTTCTAATTATACTTTATTTCAAAATTAAAAACAAAAGCAAAAACTGGGACAAATGCCAAATCAAACAAGATGCCATGAAAAGAGGCATACATGGGGACTGTCCCTGGCTAAGAAGCCCTTATGAGGAGCCCAGCCAGGTGGCAGGACTTTCCGAGGGAGGAGACTGATTAGCAGAGACCTGAGGTGAAGGTGTCAGTGTCCCAGTGACCTCAGGGAGAAGCACTGCAGGCTGAGAGAGCAGTCAAGGGCAAACGTCCTCAGTAAGAAGACCAATGCGGCTGGACAGAAAGCATGGGAGAGGCATGAGTAGGAAATGGGGGTAGAGAGGCTGGTGCAACCAGATGATACAGGGTTCCGGGGACCACTGAAAGGAGGCTCAGTTTTATTCTAAGTGAGTGGAAAGCCACTGGAAGAGGAGTGAGTGGTATCATGGTTTATATTTCAGAACGTTGATTCTAGTTACTTTATGGAGCATGATCCACAAGTGATGGCAATAGTAAAAACCAAAGATAGAAATTATTGCAGTATTTGAGGCAATACTTGATGTGGCGAAGAGCAGTGTGGTGACAGCAAGGAGAGGGAGAGGTGCTCAGATGCGGGTTATGTTTTAAAGGAAGGATCGAGAGACTTTGCTTATGGGTTGGATGCAGGTAGGGGGTTAGAGAGGAGCTGAAGGCTCCAGGATGTTTTGCCGTAAGATTCTAGAATGCATGGTGTTGTTGTTGACTGGGAAGGGAAAGTCAGAGGTGGGAGCAGGGTTTATTGGCTTGTATGTTTTGTGGGAGGAAGAAATCAAGAGATTTGTCTAAGAAACTGGACAATGTCAGTAGATTCAGGCAAATGGATGTATTTGATAAAGAAGTGACAAAACCCGCCTATGATTGTGATATTGAGAAAAAAGTGGAGGGAATCAAGAAAAATGTCGAGTTTGCTTGGGCAGGTGAGTGGATAGTGACGGCACGAGAGCTTGTGGCTTAAACATCCAAATTTTCAAGCATACCTGAGATATCCAAGTGGATAGTTTTTCAGTGAAAAGACATGAAGCCCAAGGGAGATATCTTAATAGACTGGAGAAAGTTAGGGAGACCTCAGCATTAGGTGAGGGCTGGGAGAGGACTATCTGGGAGTTTATATGCTGAAATGGGAAGAAGGGATGAAACACTGGGGGAAAGAGGAGAGACAGCTGATAGGTATCCAGAAGAGACTGCCTGGAGATTCAAACCCTTGTGAGGGTTAATGTAAGGCTACTTCAAGAGACAGAGAGACAGAGACAGGGTTAATTGCAAGCAGTCGTGCCTACTTTAGTATTTTGCCTAAAGCTGGTCTTCAAGCAGGGATGATGGATGACAATTTATCTATGCTTCTCAAGTTATTCTTTGCCCTCCTCTAGACCTACTGATTTAGAATCTTCTGGTGCAGGAGAGGAAATGGGCAGCTTATTGCGATGGTGGACATTAAAGCTTATGAACGATAGTGCTAAGGTTCATGACTTTGGGGAAGGTCTCAGGTCCTCGTGGGAAGCACTGGAGCTGTTCATGCTTTACAGATACTGGGGGCTCCGTACCACTGGCTCATGGATAGACTTGCTTTTAGATCATGTCACAAAAGGCTATATCTTAGTCCAGTAAGCTCTGAACTCATCTGATCATAAGAATCATCTGAGACCTTTGCTAAAAACACACATTTCCAAACCAATTCCCTAGAAAATCTGATTCAGTGATGCCTGGGTCTGTGCATTTAACCAGTAGTCCCCAGGCGATGCTCATGATCCAGGAAGGTTGAGAAACATTGCTTTAGTTAAAGTAATTTTTGTCTCATATGTGAAAATCTAGGAGCAGATCAGAAGCAAAGGGCAAACAAGCCACCAGCTGAAGAAGCAAAATATTACCCGAAGTCTTCCAGATGTTTCCCTGTTTACGAAGTGAATTCTGGTTTCATTAGCTGCCTTGCTTTCACTTATGCCTCTAGTTGAGTCGAGCATTCAGATAATATAATACTATAAGAGACAATGACGAGAACTGTCACTTAGATTATCAAAAAATAAACAAACCAACAAACAAAAAGAGGAAGCAAAAAAAGATGAGGGAGGAAGGAAAGTAGGAAATTATATATTCATCTCACTAGAGAATAATTAGAAGAGATTTTTTGAACTGAACATAATATCAAAGTTTCTCTGTTCTATGTAATCTCTTCCTTATTCCCACTCCCCAAGTCATTTCTCAGTTCTCTTACAGAGTGATAGATCTTTTCATTAATTCATAATCCATTGCCTGATCACAGTTAAACAAAAGATCTACTAAGTTTTCTTAAATCTGCACTGTTTTGTTACAATCTTCCTTCTCCCCCATGAAATATGCTCTTGTGAGTTGATTGAAGTATTCCTCTCCTAGCAAAATATTGAGTTCTGGGCCAATATGGAATACTCAGCCATCAGGTTTAGATAGCAAGAGGGGAAGTATTATCTGAATTGATTTGATTCCTAAATTTCAGAGAGCAAGCAGCAACTCTTTTACTCGGAAGGAATTTATCCAAAGTTGCTTTCTAATCTTTCTGGCTTTTAAGTGCAGATAGTAAAAGTTTGGAGAGCAAGAGTTGAAGGAACAAGGGATTACCATAATTTACCATCAGTGAACACTATAGCAATGTGGTATCAAGTATTGTTCATAAGGTAAATATTTGAGATCTGAGTCAAATTTACTTAAGTATTTGAGAGAACATCAAAATACTGTCACCTCTAAAATGTCCTTTTTTTTTTTTTAGTTGAAGCTGAAAACCACACATTGGATTGTTTTAAACATGTGTAAGCATGGAAGGAGAATACAGATGTTTGACAAATTATGGCTCAACACCTTGCCTATGGCACTTGCCCCTACCACACACAGAGACCCTGTGACCTTGAACTTCAGCTGTATTTGAAGACTGAGTAAGTGGGTCTTCCATGCAAACTAATCTTAGACTTGGAGTTCTATGGCGTTTCTCCTTAATCTTCTCCTTTGAAATATCCTTGTAAATACCCTTTCTCTCCATCACATACAATATTACTTACACAAACCCAGCTCTGATGTAAAGTATCCTTTATTTAAATAAAGTAGAGATTGATAAATTATGTAACACATACAGTAGAAAAAATATTCATTTAGTAAGAGTAACAATGTAGATATGTATTTATTGACATGAAAAATCTAAAGCATATCATTTGGAAAAAGATACTTTATTGTTAACATATACACATATAACTCATCATAAAGATTTTCAAATATATTTGCCTATTGTTAATGTCTAGCTTGTCTAGATAGTAAGATCTGTCTCTTATACACATCTCCAGTCTAGATAGTAAGATTCTGAGCATTATAAATTTTCTCTATCCTTTTTAAAACTTATATGATTTTTACCTTTTATGTAATTGCTTATAAAGAAAAATAACTATTTCTATTCAAACATTAAAATGAAGATTTCCTTGGGTTAAATTTTCATATTGACGTCTACAAAAATAGGAAAAAGCTAATGATGTTGAGATAATGAACTTTTTCCATCCCATCTCTTAGTTAGAGTATGTGCAGAAAAAATTTAAGAAGCTCACATGCTCACTGTTGATTATATTACCTACAACTTGGTCTGGTCTTGAAGTACAGTATTGTGAGAGACAACCAAAGATATGCAGCTCAGTTTCTCCCTACACAGTTGAGTATGTACAGGAATGAATAGATGTATGAGTGTTTCTTCAACTACAGAACGATAATGATAAAAAAAAAATCTAGCTCCTGGAGTTGCTATAATGATTCAACAGGTAAATATTTTACAATATGCTCTATAAAAATTGTTAGATCAGACTTTTTTCTGTTGCTTATAACATGACTGGGAGGGAAGCAACACAGTGAATCAGACACCTACACTTATGTCAGGAAAAAAAAGTGTAAATTACTGTGTTAATTGGTCTTAAGAGAAAAATTAGTGCATTAATTAGTCTTAAACATAAAAAAGGTCAAACAAGCTTACAGAAAAATTGAGAGTGTTGAAGAGAAAGCCTTGGATCAGAAGGAATCAGACTTAAACAGTTCTAACCTTTGTCTCCAAACTCACGTTTCTTTCTTTTTTTCATAATTCTTTTTCCTTTTTTAAGCTGACAAGATATTGAAATGTTAAAAAGGAATCACAGTAAAAAAAATTAAAGGTAAAACCAAAGAAGATTAAAAAAAAAAGAAATCCATTGGAATATGTATGCAATGTATATCCATATTTTTCTATCAAACAGAAGATAGATACAGAGAGAGGTGGGAAATGAATAGAGATACAGAGATGAAGTGAGAGTATGGATTGATTTGGTTTCATCTACTTGGTGACTACTAGACTGTTGATAAATTTCCCAAATTTTATAGAGCACTACACTGAATTATCACCATGAGGGCATTTTAATGTGATATTTAAAAAAATCAATACTTTTATTTTATCTCTTCATTCACAATTTTAACTCCTGAAATTTTTACTCACAGCAGGTAATATGGCTTGACCCAAACTACTTGATGTCTATTTCTCAGCTTCCAGGGGTACCATTTTTTACATTTTTGAGACCATAAACCATGAGAAACATAAATCAACATAGTAAGTATAGAATGATTGGTTAACAAGATACGTAAATGTTTCTCAAGGTTTTCTAAAGACTTGAATGGCTTTAGAGCCACTTCCACTGATTTAGAGTTTGGGATAATAGAGAATTATAAAATGTATTTTCATTTTTAATCCATGTTGTACATTACTAAATATAAAAAAATAATTGATATGGTACAGTTATTTCCTGCCATTACTTCAAAGTTCTCTCTTTCTCCTTTTTGCAGTTTTTTATGTTTTTGTCATTTTTGATGTCAGAAGGAAGCCTAGAGTTACAAGAACAATAGGTTATGTAAAGGTAGCTGATTCTGAAGAAGAGTCAGCTTATAAGTTCAAAGAAGAAAATAAGGTTAACCCTTTAGTGTTCTCATTGATAACATTTTCATTATTCTGTATGCTACTGCCAATTTTTAATTTTTCTTAATGTTTGAAACTCTAGGTCTCTGGTATTTATTTCCAGGTTCTTCATGTATTTCCAGATTCTTCATGATTTGAAATCAGATCTCTTTTTATGTGTACGTGCATGCTAAATAGCTTCAGTAGTGTCTGACTCTTTGCAACGTCACAGATTATATATAGCCTGCCAGGCTCCTCTGTCCATGAGATTTTCCAGGCAAGAATAATGGAGTGGGTTGCCATGCCCTTCTCCAGGGGATCTTCATGACCCAGGAGTCAAACCTTTGTCTCTTACATCTCTTGCATTAGCAGGCATCTTCTTTACCACTGAGCCACCTGGGAAGCCCATCTCTTTTTGTAGTTATGTTCAAACTACCATACAATTGCACTCATTTCACATCCTAGCAAGATAATGCTCAAACTCCTTCAAACTAGGTTTCAACAGGACATGAACTGAGAAATTCCAGATGTCCAAGTTGGATTTTTAAAAGGGAGAGGAGCCAGAGATCAGATTGCCAACATCCACTGGATCATAGATAAAGCAGGGGAATTCGAGAAAAACATCTCCTTCATTGACTATGCTAAAGCCTTTGACTGTGTGGATCACAACAAACTGTGGGAAATTCTTAAAGAGATGGAAATACTAGACCACCTTATCTGTCTTATGAGAAACCTGTATGCATGTCAAGAAGCAACAGTTAGAACTGGACACGGAGCAACAGATTCGTTCACAATTGGGAAAAGAGTATGTCAAGGCTGTATATTGTCACCCTGCTTATATAACTTCTGTGCAGAGTACATCATATGAGATGCCAGGCTGGATGAATCACAAGCTGGAATCAAGATTGCTGGGAGAAATATCAACAACCTCAGATACGCAAATGTTATCACTCTAATGGTAAAAAGTGAAGAGGAAATAAAGAGTCTCTTGATGAGGGAGAAAAAGGGAGTGAAAAAAACTGGCTTAAAACTCAACATTCAAAAAACTAAGATCATGACATCCAGACCCATCACTTTATGACAAACAGAAGGAGAAAAAGTGGAAACAGAGACAGATTTTCTTTTCTTGGGCTCCAAATCACTGCAGACGATGACTGCAGCTACAGAATTAAAAGATGTTTGATCCTTGGAAGAAAAGCTATGACAAACCTTGACAGCATATAAAAGGCAGAGACATTACTTTGCCAACAAAGGCCTGTATAGTCAAAGTTATGGTTTCTCCAGTAGTCAAGTAAGGATGTGAGAGTTGGACCATAAAGAAGACTGAGCACGAAAGAATTGATGCTTTCAAGTTGTGGTGCTGGAGAAGACTCTTAAAGTCCCTTGGTCTGCAAGGAAATCAAACCAGTGAATCCTAAGAGAAACCAACACTGAATATTCACTGGAAGGTTGACGGTGAAGCTGAAGCTTCGATACTTTGGCCACCGGATGTGAAGAGCCAATTCATTGGAAAGGACCCTGAGATGCTGGGAAAAATTGAGGGCAAAAGGAGAAGGGGATGATAGAGGATGAGATGGTTGGATGGCATCATGGACTCAATGGACATGAGTTAGAGCAAACTCTGGGAGATAGTGAAGGACAGGGAAGCCTGGTGTACTGCAGTTCATGGGGTCATGAAGAGGTGAACACAACTTAGTGACTGAATGTCTGAACAACATATAAATTTTTAAGCATTTCAGAAAGCACTATCAAATATTACTCAGGGGCTTGTAATATGACCCCATGGACAGTAGCCTGCCAGGCTCCTCTGTCTGTGGAATTCTCCAGGCAAGAATAGCCATTCCCTTCTCCAGGGGTTCATCCCGATCCAGGGATCAAACCCAGGTATCCTGCATTACAGGTGGATTCTCTACCATCTGAGCTACCATGGAAGCTCAACGGAGGCATAAATACAATAAAGGGGATATTTTTCAGAAGCAGTATACCAAGCCATGAAAGGTTAAGCAATATACTTAGTGAAAAATGAAAAACAAAAGAATTGATTATATGATGGGTGTCCCAATCCAGGGATCAAACCCAGGTATCCTGCATTACAGGTGGATTCTTTACCATCTGAGCCACCATGGAAGCTCAACAGAGGCATAAATACAATAAAGAGGATATTCTTCAGAAGCAGTATCCCAAGCCATGAAAGGTTAAGCAATATACTTAGTGAAAAATGAAAAACAAAAGAATTGATTATATGATGGGTTGAATTGTATCCCTCAAAGATATCTGTTGTAGTCCTAACACCCAGTGTATCATGTTGTGACCTGATTTTGAAGTAAAGTCATTGTAGATCCAATCAGTTAAGTTCAAATGAGGTCACAATAGCAGTAGGTCATAAAAGTAGCCCCTAATCCAATAGGACTGGTGTCCTTATGAAGAGAGACATAGGATGATGCCAGGTGGTTCCCAGGAAGAGACTGGCATGATGCAGCTGCAAATCAGGAGGACTAAGGACCGACAGCAAACCACCAGAAGCCAGGTGACACCAAGAAGGAATTCCTGAGCTCTTTTAGAGGGAGCAAGGCCCTGCTGACACCTTGGTTTCTGCTCTTTGGCTCCCAGAACTGTGAGCCAAAAAAAAAAAAGAGAGAGAGAGCAGAGGCAGAGAGTAATTATTTGCTGTTTTAAACCTTCCCATTCTTTGTCCATATCTACCTGGCATCTTAGTCTTACATGCTCATTCTGGTCTCCAAACTTCCTATAGCCCTTCTCAGCATAATGTTTGCAGTACATTTAGCAAAATACAGCACAGAACAATGTGTTGAGCCCATCTGATTTGATGGTGTGCCCACGACACTAAGGTTGGATAGCTGTTGCTTTGGTACACAGACAGTGGAAACCTGAAGTAAAAGGAGCTCAGAAATGGTGCTTTAGGGAACTATACTCAATATTTTCTAATAATCTATAAGGAAAAGAAATCTGAAAAAGAATATATCTGTATCACTATATATGTCCGAATCATTTTGCTGCATACTTGAAACTAACACAATGTTGTAAATCAACTACACTTCAGGAAAAAAAATTAAAAATAGCATGAAATGATGCATTTTTTATTATCCAGAGAAGAGTTCTGTAGCCTGGGACCTACTTTATAATGTTCTCCTGGTATTAAATCCATCTTTTAATGAATAATCATTTTAAGACTTAGGTCTAAGTTCACAGAATCAATCAAGAGATGGCTAAGTGCATGAGGCTTGGAAATGAGTTCTGAGTTCTTGGCGAGGTGACATCAGTCAATTTACTGCACTTCTCTTAATCCCAGTTCTGTCACGGGTCAAAAAGGGATAGAAATTCCTCTGACATAGGATCACTGTGATGATTGAATATGATAATATCTACAAAATATTTCGCAAAGTGTCGAGCCCATGGAAAGCAGTAAATAAATAGGATCTATCATTGTCACCATTCTTATCCAGTAACCACTGCAACATCCTTAACCGTTTTTCCTAGTTTAAGAGAATCCAGTTTCTAATGGGTCAAATAAGTCCGTTTTCCTGCAAGGTATGGCTTCTGTAATGTGAAGAAGTCCACAAACAAATGGTAAATAGGGAAATGCTATCAATGTAACAGGACATTTGTACTAGCTCACACACGGATCTTCCTATCCAATGGGAAGCAAGGAAGGAAGAACAGAATTATACCCTTTCACAGAGAAAGAAGACCCCACAATCTGGCTGCTGTACCTGAGGAAGAAGCCCCTTCAGCTACATTTTAAGAAAGTTCAACGCAAATTCCTGCATTCTGTCTTTCCTGCCCCTCCCCTACTCTCTCCCAAGATCCAGCTCCCTGCTGTGAGGCCTCTGTTGGCTCAGGGCGGGTTGCCCTGCCCCTCCACCTTAGCAGCAGGGTGCTCCCATCAGGCTGGTCTCAGTTCCTGCAGCGGTGATCCATCCAATGGCTTGTGGCCATTTCACTCTAGTGGCTTTATTCACTTGTAACGTCTGCTGCCAAGAAAGCTCATGACACCTTCTTCCCCAGGTTCAAGTCATTGCTTTGTTAAGGCTGTAGATATGCCGCATCAGCGCCCATCTCCCTAAATTCATAAGCCCGGTTATTGTAAGAGCACGATCTTGCAGAATGTAAAGTTTACAGGAATGCTTTATTTCAAAAACATCTCAAGTGCGGTAGGCACTTCCAAATGATCCCCTGAGGAATTACTTACCAAACTCTCAAACAAAATAACTCGATAGGCAAGCTACAGGCTGCAGTGGAAGATCTTCCCTCCAGATCACTGATGTGACTGGGGAGGAACAGAAAAAGATTTCAGAGAGACAACAGCATGAGGGGAAAAAAAAAAGGAAAGTATATCATGGACTGTCTTTCTAAAAGGTAGTCATAAATCCTGAAAACAGTTTATTCCATCTTGCAGCAGCACACCCACAGACATTCTTTCCAGTTGACTTTTTGATTTGAGGGTTTGTGGGTCATTCACAGTGTGTGTGTGTCTGTTATAAGCTTGGTTCAACTAAAAATAAAGTGGGGTCAGAGTTAACAGTCTCACAGGCAGCCTGAGAGGCTGGGACTGGAGCTTGTGATTAGTGGTTAGAACTGCTGTCAAAGGAAACTGACCAGGTCATCATCTCAGGAATGCAGATGCCTCAGTAGAAATAAAATGCAGGGCTTTCTCCGGCCTTTGGTATTCCTATTGTGTTAGGTTTTTTCTTAACCTAAAGGATATTTAATACAGTTGACCCCTAAACAACATGGGGGACTTGGGGAGGTAGGGATTGGCAGAGGGTTAAGGGAACCAGCCCTTCACTCAGTTGAAAATCCTTGTGTAACTTATATTCAGCCCTCCACAGTTCCATATTCCTGGATTCAACCAACCTGGGACCGCGTAATATTGTATTATTTACTATTGAAAAAAAGCCCCACATAAGGGGTAGACCCACACAGTTCAAACACATGCTGTTCAAGATCAACCGTATTTACAATCACTATTATCAGAAACTTCTAAAAGATTGTCTTTTAAAGAATCAGCAAACTGGAGTTTAAAGAAATATATCAACATGCTTCCACCTCAGGGGTTTGGTCCTCGTTCTCCCAACTGCTGGAAATCTGCTTTGCCCAGACATCTATTGTACATGGCTACCTGCAGGGACATGACTGTCCTCACTGACTGTCTTGCCCCAGGTGTTTCCCATCCTCTTTCTTGACGTTTTCTTTTTCAGATCATTATTGCCACTTAATGCGCTCTATGGAAAATGTGCTTGTTGATTGCCAGCAGTTGATCCAGAAAAAATTTTTTTACAAACTCTGATGCTATTCAAATTAAAAACCCCACCAGTTTCCTATTTGATTTGCTCCAGGTGGGAAGATGCTTTTTACCAGGAGAGAGAGAAAAAAATTGAGAGAAGGATAGAAAAGGAAAGAAGGAAGGAAGAAAGGAAAAAAGACAGAAGAAATATAATTGGAGAAAATACTTTCACGTGTAGCCTTGTTCAAGTCCTTCTAAATGAATCTCAGAGGATACCTTGGACCCATGAATATTCTTGGAAGAGGGCAGAAAACATCTTAAAAGCCTTGCTTCTCAGGTATTCAAAAGTCTAATATTTTTCCTGCTCTGGGGTCATGTTAAGATATAATTAAACCAAAGAGCTTAGCGTGGAGAATAAGTGGTGGTCACTGCAGTGAAAAGTACAAGTTTGTGTGACTTTGGAGCAAGCACAGGGGACAGGAAAAAGAACATATATTTTTATAGATTGGGCATAATTCAGGTTAAGAGGTGATCTAAAGAGCTGTACTTGAAAACATCCTTACTTATAAAAATGAATGAACTTCCAATATACAAAACAACAATGCATAAAGCTCACGTGAATTATGCTAGGCGAATGAAGCCGGACACCAGAGGCTATGTACTGTAGGATCTCATTTATCCAGCACTTGGACTAGACAAAACTATAAGGACAGGGTTCCCTGATGGTGCAGTGGTTAATCTCCGCACTCCCAATGCAGGGGACCCGGGTTTGCTCCCTGGTCATGGAACTATTAATAAATCCCACATGCCTCAACTAAGACCTGGCACAGCCAAACAAATAAATAAGTAAATATTAAAAAAACCAAACAAACTATTCTCTAATAGGTCAGTGTTTTTACCAAGGTCAAGAGATGTTTGTTACTGCCCAGATTAGTGGAAATCTGTAGATGATGTGGCTGTGGGACTCAAAATTAAGCAAACTCTGGAGTCACTGGTACAAGTACTACCAGAAACCTAAGAAATCAATGGTAGATATGCAAGGGTCTGGAGAACAAGAATGAATATGAGGCCCATGCCCTAGAGTTGGCACAAGGGTGACAAGGCTTGGCAAGAGACAGATGCTGCCACTTACGTGAGATTGTTGGGCCTCATCTTAAGATTGCTTATGGGTTTAAAACTGTGGTCTTAAATTCATGAAAGCCCAATCACAAGGGAC
Source organism: Cephalophus harveyi (assembly GCA_006410635.1). NCBI lineage: Eukaryota > Metazoa > Chordata > Mammalia > Artiodactyla > Bovidae > Cephalophus > Cephalophus harveyi. The sequence goes on from SJYT01012898.1 coordinate 266,786, forward strand.
ATTAAATTCTGTGGATTCTTGATTACCTGGTGCTGAGTTACGGATTATTCAGTGAGATGCCTCTAATCAAAGCTGTTCTGCCACTGCCTAGTGGCATGTACTTCACTGCAGTCCATCTGCTTCTGGATAAGGGGCAGCAGTTACGTTTTCTGTCTGAACCATAATGCAGGGTGTCTGTGGCCACCACCCCATTCACCCGGCACCCTGGTCAGCAGAAAGCCTATGAGCAGGGGAGTAGAGAATCTGAAGCAACTTCACCCTGACTTGGGGAGATTCAAGATACACACTTTGCAAGGTGTGACTTTTGAGCTGAAACTTGGAAAATAATGTTCTGAGATGGGGAAGACACGGACAGAAGGACCTCTGGAGTAGGAAGCTGCATACTTTAGTGTGAACACGTAATTATGAGGCTAAATTTGGAGCACTTTGAGAGAGATATCATGTGTGTACGTGTGTGTGTTCACAATGTAATTTCTTAAGAACATAAAAGTGGTGGAGAGATAGGGTACTTGAGGAGACCATGGAGGAACTTAATTGCAATTCAAAGATTGCAGGGTGTTTTTTTCTTTCTTTCTCTGACACTTCTCTCGTGGAAGGCAAGTAACATAATCAAAATTTTGCTGATGTTGCACGAGATGCAGCACCATCAGTTGTTCAAGGGTGAGTAAACTGCTAATCTAATGCTGAACAGCAGAAACTTGTTTTATGACTGTAATGGCCAAGAATCAGGCATACAAGGTAAAAAATATGTTAACTGAGTGAAAGTTGCTCAGTCGTGTCCAACTGTTTGCAACCCCATGGACTATACAGTCCATGGAATTCTCCAGGCCAAAATACTGGAGTGGGTAGCCATTCCCTTTTCCAGGGGATCTTCCCAACCCAGGAATTGAATCCAGGTCTCCTGCATTTCAGGAGGATTCTTTACCAGCTGAGCCATCAGGGAAACCCAAGCATACATTAAGTCAATGTCATTTTTTACATGGGCCAATTCTTAACCATAGCCACATTTTAAAAGCCTATTGTCTCTTCCCCAAGTTAATTAAAATGAGCAGTGACTCACTGACCATCAAAGGGATTCATAAGCTTTAAAAGATGAGTAATTAATTAAGGCTTCTCTGTATCAGCTTCAAATTGATTTTTCTAATCTTGGCTGACTCTTACATATGCAAACATGAAGCAAGAGAATCACCATTTTCCTTAAAAAAAGAAATCCCCAAATTAGAACTGGTTTAATTCCAACATGGAGTATCACTGAACGTGAAGATAAAAAATTAATAGCTTGATTTTATTGAGGATGATTCCTAATTGGCTTATTTTAATCTTATATTCCAAACAAGGCAACAAGTCCATGTGAAACCAGTTTCTGGTATGAAATGCCTTCATTTGGTGTTATTTCCAATTTCCAAGGGCCGTCCTGTGAAGTGTGGATGGGGAGTTTTCTGTTGAAGTGCTCTGAGTATTGCTTGTTACAAAATTATAACTTAATAAAGACTCATATCCAAATTTCAAAACCAAACTTAATGCTCATTACCTAAGCCTCACCATAAACCTATAAATTGAATCATTCCCATTTTACTGATGAAGAAACTGAGTCCTAGATTTAATTTTCAATTATCCTAGGAGGACAGTGCACATTTCTCCTTCATAAAAAGTCTAAGGTGCTGCTGTTTTGTTGGCTTTTTTTGGCATCTAGTCCTTAAAATGTATTTCCTAAAAGACCTGTTTACTGTCTGTCTTCCCCATTAACATAAGTACCCCAAAAGAAGGGGACTATGTCTGTCTTGCTCAGGGCTCCATGCCCAAAGCCTAGGACAGTGTCTGGAAAACAGAAGGTTCTCAGTATCTGTTGAATAAGTGTATCACAAAATGTCTTTTAAATTTGTCCTCTTCCTCACTACTTCAGTTTTTCCTACTATTTGGAGGTTTAGCATTAATCAACTGGGTCCTTATACCTAGATACCCATTAACAGTTTTTATCTCTAAAGAAAAGCAGTATAAACAAAAGTCTGGATAGTTTTGCTTGCTCTCCACACTGCAGGAATGAGCAAATTGGTGTGTGTATTCTAAAGTTTCCATGAGACCTGAGTTTGCCTGGAGATCTAATTACTATGGTGATACTAGGCTCACACAGCTACAGCTGGGCTTATGGGAGGAGAGACTCTGAAAGTGTTGGTTGGATTCCACTTGTCTGAAGATTGCTGGCACAGCCCCACCATCCCCTTTAATCCTCCCTTTGAGCTGATCTGTCTTGAAGGAGGAAAAGTAAGCAAGGAGTAACAGCTTTCTGTGGTTAAGTATGAGAAATAGGATCACAAGGCAACTGTGCATTTCCAAATTGTAGAAAGAGACTCTATCTCATACAGTTAAGGAAACATAAGCCTGGGGTAATTAATTTTTCACTAGAAATCATCTTGAATCCTTTTATTATCAATGAAATCCCCAATCACAGTTGTGTATGAATTTAGCAACAAACATAAGTTTTAGTTTAGTTTCATTCTGTTTTGTTTTTTCCAGTCTCAGCTTTACTTTCTGAAACTGTCTCCCAAAAGGTCAGAAAGGTCTATATGTGATTTTTTTCACATACAGAAAGGAAAAAACACCGAAGGACTTGTGTCTTGAGACAAGTTTAGTGCCTACTGGCTGAGTCCTGTAAAACACAGAGAAGCCACTAACGGTGGGCTGAAAATACAGAACTTTGCACCTTTACTTCAGTTGGGTTCGTGTATTTAATTTATTTAGCCATCTGGACAAGGGAATTTAATCTGTTTATGCGCACACTCAGGGATGTGCCATGACCTACATGCAAGGGGAATATTTCACGGATTAATTCATGTCTGAAGGCAACATTCTCCTACCTTCCTGTGGTCATCTGCCTTCACTAGTGTAGATAATACACATGATACTCTTAACCACATGCCAGGGACTTGCTAAGCACTTTACCAGTAATGTCTCACAACCACCTTCCAAGTTTTCTATTTTTATGATCTCAACTTTACAAATGAGACACTAAGGCCAAGAGAGATTAATTTCTCCCAAGGTCACCCACTTATTAAGTGCTAAAGCAGAAATTTTGGTGGGTTGAGTTCCCGAACTTGGGTCTATCATCATGATTTTACACTGCCCTGTCTTTCTAAGCATGTATTGCTCAGAAATGGGGGCTTGTCTAGTAGCTGTAC
>SJYT01012903.1:0-64047 GCA_006410635.1 Cephalophus harveyi
GGTTATCTATTTTACATATGTATAATAGTCTGTATCTATTAATCCCTAACTCCTATCTTATCCCTCTTCCCCCTTTACACTTTAGTAACCATAAGTTTGTTCTACAAGTTTGTGAGTTTGTTTCTATTTTATAAATAAGTTCATTTATGTCATTTTTTGTTTCTTAGATTTCATATATAAGTGATATGATATTTGTTCCTCGGTCTGACTTACTTCACTTAATCTCTAGGCCCATCCATGTTGCTAACAAATGGTATTTATTATTTCATTCTTTTTTATGACTGAATAATATTCCATTGTATATATCCACCACATCTTCTTTATATAATGGCACTTTTTTTGCTAGAATGGTCCTGAGGCTGTGCTAATGTTGAAGAAATGTTAGATATGAGAAGTATACTAAATTTATAAATGCAAAGTATTTTATTGCATGGATATGCAAATGTGAAATCATTCAATTTTTAGCCACTGTCTCTGAAGACCGTAATCATTCAGACCTATCTGAATGTTCTGTGTGCTGTGTTGCAGCAAGTTTAGAGGTTTCTTTATTGGGTGGCTTTGAACTTTATTTTAGTGTTTTGTAGTGTGTGATAAAAATTCTTAAAAAAAAAAAACCTTTTTAGTTATATTTGTACCTGTTGATAAAGCAAGGTTAGAATCTTCCTTCGATTTGGCTAATCATGAAGCAAGAAATGAACAGGCCTAGGATTCCTGATAGGGGGATTTAGAATTAGAACTGGCATTGTGTTGAAACCAGGAAGTCAGGAAGCACTAAGAATGATTCAAGTTCCAAAGATCAAGGCAGAACAGTGTCTGGAATTCAACAGATCAGAGGTGTGAAAAAGAAGTTTTTCCAAATTGAGCAGGTACTATCTATTTTGTGCCTGTTTTATCTCTTGCTGATGCTAGCTGCCACAGTCCCACAGATGTGGAACATGCCAATACACTTTCATTTTTCAGTGTTACTAGAATTTTCACCAACAGTATAGTTTGAAACTATTTCAGATAAATATATTTTAAGCATCACATTAAAATCATTGTGTTACGTTGCCTTTTTAAACACCCAAAGTGGTAAAGTAATATTTCTAGCTGCATGTCGGTCCCTAGGTTTCAGAGCATTGTATGTTTTTATAGTCAGCCCTCTCATGTGTACTGCTCATCTCAATGTGCTTCGTGGACTCATGTTTAGGTAGCTGTCACTGGATACACTATTTATACTTTTCCCAGCACAAATGTCTCCTTTATTATTTAAAAATGGTTAAGGAGTATATGTAATTGTCAATTTTTTATGGAAGCATAACTGACCTATAATGTTATATTGGTTACTGATGTGTAGCAGAGTGATTCAATATTTTTATACATTACTAAATGATGACCACAAGTCTAGTTACCATCTGTCACCATACAAAGTTATTACAATAAATAATTGTCAGGTTTTTTTACTTTTTAAGCAGGGACTGAAATGTACCTTAGGGTTGGGTTGTTGTTTTTTTAATACACAAATCAGTCAGCCAACACGCTCATCTAATTGTCTGTTTTGTTTGGCTTGATAATCAAACCCCAAATGGCAAAGAGAATTAAGTCACTATGGCCCACTTATTACATTTTTATTGATGAGATTGTTGCTTAATATCAACAGTATCTGTACTTTACCTCCTATCTCAGCGTCAGGCTCCTCCTCACAGATGACAGATGGCATAATAGTGGGTTTCAAAACCAGTGCCTCCTGGTTCCTGGGGGGGCAGTTGAGGATTATGGAAATGGTTCTAGAAAACCACCACCACCTGTCACAATCTCTTTTGCAGAAACTCTAGCTCTCTCTGTAGGTACATAATCTAAAACAATTCCTTTGCCAGCAAGCTTCATGCCTCACTATTCCACACATGGCATGGCAGGGAGCTCTACTGGCTTTCCATTGGCAGAGGATGTGCTGTTAGATATTTTGAGAGTATTATAGAGATTTGTGATTACTCATTCACATTCCTACACCTAGTCCCCATATGGACAGGGACACACACACTGTGTTGTAATATTTGTCTATTGGATTCTACCTCCCACTTTGCAAATACAACTTAGACTTGCCCACAACAGCAGTTTTACAAAAACATTGTTCCATCCTATGATCAATCGTTTATACTTCTGAATATAATAAAAATACAAATGAAAAAAATAAATGGGATTCCAACTGGATCCAAATCCCTGGAACACATTGAAAATGGAAATTTGTTTTGTTTTGTTTATCTGCGTCCAGAAGAAATTACGGACAGTGCTTCACTGGCTCTACAGATAACAAAAATAAATCATCTTAGCTCCCTGGGGAAATCACTGGTGTTTACAGAGACCCTTCAGCATTATTCCAAGTAGGAGCCTGCTTTCCTCTCTTCATACCATTCCCTTTCCCGGAAACATAATGGGAAGTAACTGGAGGACTTGAGTGAGCTTCCTAAATTTTGAACCTCTCAAAGGCAGAGACTCAAGGATTCATCTTACTTTTGAAAATCTCTGCAGTACCTACACCTGTAAACAGTTGTATACTACACTGTATACACGGTGTAGGAGCTGTTGTTTAGTCGCCAAGTCCCACTCTTTGCGACCCTATGGACTGTAGCTTTCCCAGGCAAGAATTCTGCAGTGGGTTGCCATTTCCTCCCCTAGGGGATCTTCTTGACCCAGGAATCAAATCCACGTCTCCTGCATTGGCAGGCAGATTCTTTACTGCTGACTCTCAGGAAAGTTGTGTGCATGGTAGGGGAAAAAAGATTTCAACGTTGTACTTGCTAACTTGCTTCCTTTCAGGCAGTCTTGTGAACTGCTTGAAATCCTTTCTCCAACTAGTGTAGATGGTTCATCTTCACTTAAAAACTATCCCAGGCAAGACCTTTCTTAACCTTTTGAGCATATTTCATAATCATTAGGTATTTACTGTTTTTACTTGATGAAAGATATACTGCAGAGAGCTTACCTTCAGGAAACTTACCCATCAGTAGTAAAGAGAAGTCTTCACCTTTTGAAAACTCAACAATCCACGTAAAGTAATCTATTGAGGATTTGATGCCACGATAAGTCAAGTCATGGACAGAAAACGATGCTACCCATTATGTGCCCAGTGGTCGGGGAAGACTTCCTCCCGTGGGAAGCTCAGCTGAATCTCAGTGGATTGGATGGATTTTGGAAAACAGAGGTGTGAGGAGGGCCTTTCAGGCAGGATGAGGGGAGCAGAGTGTGAGAGTTGGGGAGACTACAGGGACTTTTGGGGAGAAACCGAAGAAGACCAGTTGGACTAGAATGGTGATTTGAGAGAGTGAATCATTATAGATAAGGCTGGGAAGTATGTTAGGAGCATATTGTGGAGAACGAGGAATGTAAGGTTATGCAGTTTGGACTTTGCTGTGTAAACAGAAAACCATTTGGAAGCTTTTTGAGCAAGAGAATGACACAATCTCAGTGGTAGTTTTGGAAGAGCTGATGGGGAGCCAGGTACAGGAAGAATTAAATTAGTTGGGAGGGAGTTGGGCAAAGATCAGAGGCAAGAAAAAATGGTTAGGGTAACTGAGTCCACCTATTAAAGTCCCAAGGTCCTGAAATAGGGAGTTAGTGATGGAAATACAAAGGAAGAATGAGGTGCCAAATACTTGAATATGAGAGCAGCAGGGAGTCTGTTTCTGACACAGGTAGTACTGGTCAGAAATAACTGGTCTGTTTCTTATTGGGGACAAATGAGTCTTTTACCTAATTACAAGGAGACTGAATTTGGGTGTCATAAATCAGTTTTCCCACGCATCACTTTTGTTCTTTGGGTACCGAAGAAAATGGGGTGTGACATTTCTAAGTTTTTCCTCAGCAGGGTTCAATTCGCCACATAAATAAATAACTTTAGCCCAGCATGCTACAAGAAGGCTGACTTTTAAATTGTTTAGTTTGGCTGATTAAATTAATTCCAAAGATTAAACATTAGATCTTCAAAGGGCATGTTTTCGCTTGGGGTACTTTGTTACAGTGGCTGAATTACATATGATCAAGCTAGATGAGCTGTGGGTTACAGTATTTTTTTCCCAAAGGGCAACTCTTTGGACCAGGTTGAAAGACCTGCTAGAGCATTCAGTCAAAGAATTCAAAACAGTTACAATGTTCCCTGTTGTCCTTGTTCAGGGCTTCCTTTCCTCTATTCCCCACCCTCATCCCATCACTCGTCTCATTCACACACTTACCTGGCACCCTACCCAATCTTCCTCCAATACCACTGAGATTGTGTCACTCACTTGTTCAACCTCCTCAATGGTTTTGTTTATGTAGCAAAGTCCAAACTCTATAACCTTACGCTCGTGGTCCTGCACGGTATGATCCTAATTGTGTTGTTCAGTCGCTAAGTTGTGTCAGACTTTTTTGTGACTCCATGGACTGCAGCACGCCAGGCTTCCCTGTTCTTCACTATCTCCTGGAGTATGCACAAAGTCATGTCCATTGAGTTGATGATGCCATCCAACCGTCTCATCCTCTGTTGCCCTCTTCTCATCTTGCCTTCAATCTTTCTCAGAATCACGGTCTTTTTCAATGAGTCAGCTCTTCGCATCATGTGGCCAAAGTATTGGGGCTTCAGCTTCAGCATCAGTCCTTCCAATGAATATTCAGGATTTATTTCCTTTATGATTGACTGGTTTGATCTTGCTGTCCAAGGGACTCTCAAAAATACTCTCCAGCACCACAGTTTGAAAGCATCTGTTCTTCAGTATTCAGCCTTCTTTATGGTTCTATCTAGTTTTAGGATTCATAATATGCAATAAATGATTCTAGTATTTTCTTAATTATTGTATTTATACTAAATGAACACAATAATATAGACTAGGGTATCTGAACGTTAAACTAGGTTATATAATCTGAATTTCAATTTCAGGTCAATGTAAAAAATTCACTTTCATATTTTGAGTTTCAAATTTTAGAAAAACAAATAAAATAGACTTCATCAAAATTAAAATTTTCTGTGTTTCAAAGGTCTTTATTGAGAAAGTGACAATACCACTAATAAAATGGGAGAAGATATATGCAAGTCATATATCTGATAAGGATTTATTAGTTAAAATAAAGAACTCTTAAAACTAAACAAAAATATACAACCTAATTTAAAAATGGACAAAGGGTTTGAATATCTTTCTCCAAAGAAGGTATATAAATGGACAACAAGTACATGAAAATGTGTCAAAATCATTAGTCATTAGGGAAATAAAAATCAAAATTACCAGACACCACTTCACATCCCCTAGGATGGTTATAACAAGAAAAAGGTAAGAAGCGTTGGTGAGGATGTAGAAAAATTGGAACTCTAATACATTGCTAGTAAGAAGGTAAAATGGTACAGTCATTTTGGAGAACAGTTTGGCAGTTTATCAAAAAGTTCAATATAGAATTACCATATGACCTAGAAATTTCACTCTGAGCTATAGAACCAAGAGGATTGAAAACAGATGTCAATGCAAAATCCTGTCCATGAATGCTTATGGCAGCATTATTCATAGTAAACATACAAGCAGCTCAAATGTGCTTCAGCTGGTAAAATATAGTATATCCATACAATGGGATATTTTTCAGCATTAAAAATAATGAAGCACTGATATATACTACATGGATGAATCTTGAAAACATGCTAAGTCAAAGAACCCAAACATAGAAAGTCACATTTTGTATCATTCTGTATGTATGAAGTAACCTGGATAGGTAAATTCGTAGAAACAGAAATAGATTAATGGTTTCTAGGGACTGGAGGTGGTGGGCAAGAGGAAATGGGGGAGTGACTGCTAGTGTATAAAGAATTTCTTTTTGGGTAATGAGCATGTTCTGGAATTAGATAGTGGTGATGACTGTACAAATTTTTGAATATACTAAAAACCAATGAAGTGTATACTTTAAAAATTAATTAATTAAATTTTGGCTGCACTGGGTCTTCATTACCGTGCATGGGTTTTCTCTAGTTGAGACAAATGGTGGCTACTCTCTTGTTGTAAGCAGGCTTAGTTGTCCCATGGCATGCGGAATCTTCCCAGACAAGAGATTGAACCTGTGTCCCTTACATTGGCAGGCAGATTCTTTACCACTGGACCACCAGGAAAGTCCAAGTGTATACTTTACAAGAGTGAATTATGGTATTTATATTTCAAAAGCAAAGTGGATGAGAAAATTGAAACAAGCATATAGATATAAAGTGGACCTAGGAATAAAAGTCGTGTTATCCTATAAAGATCCATATACTTGCTATTAATGGGCTATGAACCTAACTCCAATTAATCTACAGTTCAGTTTACATAATTCATATTGTTATTAGTCCAATGGCTCAGGAATTTATTATGGTAACTGACCTTAGCCTACTCAGCCGTTTCACTCTAGGTGGAATTTTGTACTTCAGTAAAGGAAACAGCACTCCAGCTATTTATATTTCACATTTTCCTACATTCTTTATATACACATTATTTGGGAAAAGAAACATAACCCAGCCGTATGAACAGTAAAACAGTTTTTGAATGAAGAATGAAAGGCCATTGAATGAGGCTGATATGTTTGTATGAATGTTTACTGATATAATAATACCTCTGCTCTCAAAGTGTTTATATTCCAGTGAAGCGGCTAGAAGAATGAGGAAACAGTGATTTTTAATTTGGTTTACAGTTTTGCCCAATAATTGTACTGACCATGCCAAATAACATGGCTTTTTACTGGTAGAAAGTAGACCATAAGACAAAAGGATGAGAAAAGAGTTTGGAATAGAAACATCTGTTCCACCAAAATGTTGACTTTTCTCTATTTCTCATAACACTGTAGTATGGTATCATTTTCTCAGGCCTAGGTTTAAGATATACCCTGGATTTAGGACCAGACTCCATTCTTTAGCTGTACCACAAAGTTTCCTGTGCTCTAGGTCCTGAGAGCAGCTATGGACATTCAGAGTCAGACAGCTTAAAAGCAGTCACAGTTTCTGTTACAATTTGGGACTCAGACTGTGAAAACTACTTCAAGATTGTTTTTTTTGTTGTTTTTTTTCAGGTGTTTTCATACCATATATAATTCAGTTCAGTTCAGTCGCTCAGTCACGTCCAACTCTTTGCAACCCCATGAACTGCAGGACACCAGGCCTCCCCGTCCATCACCAGCTCCCGGAGTTCACCCATACCCATGTCCCTTGAGTTGGTGATGCCATCCAACCATCTCATCCTCTGTCGTCCCCTTCTCCTCCTGCCCTCAATCTTTCCCAGCATCAGGGTCTTTTCAAATGAGTCAGCTCTTCGTATCAGGTGGCCAAAGTATTGGAGTTTCTTTCAGCTTCAACATCAGTCCTTCCAATGAACACCCAGGACTGATCTCCTTTAGGATGGACTGGTTGGATCTCTTTGCAGTGCAAGGGACTCTCAAGAGTCTTCTCCAACACTACAGTTTAAAAACATCAATTCTTTGGTGCTCAGCTTTCTTTATAGTCCAACTCTCAGATCCATACATGACCACTGGAAAAACCATAGCCTTGACTAGACAGACCTTTGTTGACAAAGTAATGTCTCTGCTTTTCAATATGCTGTCTAGTTTGGTCATAACTTTCCTTCCAAGGAGTAAGTGTCTTTTAATTTCATGGCTGCAGTCACCATCTGCAGTGATTTTGGAGCCCAGAAAAATAAAGTCAGCCACTGTTTCCCCATCTATTTGCCATAAAGTGATGGGACTGGATGCCCTGATCTTAGTTTTCTGAATGTTGAGCTTTAAGCCAACGTTTTCACTCTCCTCTTTCACTTTCATCAAGAGGCTCTTTAGTTCTTCTTCGCTTTCTGCCATAATAATTAGCTCTGGACATATTAGACCAGAAACCCTTCCTGTTTTTAAAAAGGTCTTAGATGCCCTGATCTTAGTTTTCTGAATGTTGAGCTTTAAGCCAACGTTTTCACTCTCCTCTTTCACTTTCATCAAGAGGCTCTTTAGTTCTTCTTCGCTTTCTGCCATAATAATTAGCTCTGGACATATTAGACCAGAAACCCTTCCTGTTTTTAAAAAGGTCTTCATTTACCTGGGGCCTTGATACTCTCCCAGAGTTTGACGGTATGATCAGCTTTGAGACCACGGTGGTGGCGCCATGTTGAATGGAATGCCCCAGCATGTTGGAGCTCAGGGTATACCTATAATTGAAACCTCTGGAGGCAGACAGTGAGTACCCTGGGAAGAACACTGACTTTGGAGTCATCCTGGTTTCGTACTCTGCCACTTTTTAGCTGCAAGAACTTGGTCAAATACTTTTCCTAAACCTCATTTTACTCATTGGCAAAATACATAGGAGTAAGGGAATGGAGTGATGATGACCCTATGGACTGTAGCCCACCAGGCTCCTCTGTCCATGGGATTCTCCAGGCAAATACTGGAGTGGGTTGCCATGCCCTCCTCCAGGGGATCTTCCTGACCCAGGGATCGAACCTGTGTGTCTTACATCTCCTGCATTGGCATTGGTAGGCAGGTTCTTTACCACTAGCGCCACTTGGGAAGCCTGGAATGATGATTAAAGGAGGTAAAACATTAAAGGTGCTGACCACAGTGCCTACACAGAGTAAATGACCGTGTTGCAGTACCTAGAACCAGTGCTTGTGCGGGCTCAGTAACTAATTGTTGAATGAATGATCAGACTCCTAACTGCAGGTTGGAAACATTACTTTAGGAACACTTTAAAAAGTGAGAAGAATAGAGGAAAACAATATGGACACAGATATACTTCTACAATTTTGCTATACTTGCTTCAGCTTTTTTAAGAAATAAAATGTCATAAATATAGCGGGATGGTGCTATGCAACCCTCTTGAATCTCTTTCCTCTCCTCTCCCCAGAGATAATTGCTATCATGAATTGTTATCACTGCTTTTAGAGTATTCCCACGTATATATGTAAATGGGAAACATACAACACCACTTTGCTTCTTTCCATCTTTATATAAAAGCATTATGTACTACTTGCTTTTTTTTTTTTTGCTCACCATTATATCTTTGAGATTAATTCATGTTGATACAGGTTCCTGTAGTTCATTCATTTTTCTTCCCCCTCCCTTATAAGGCATTTTGTGACGTATGCATGCCAAGTCGCTTCATGTCCAACTCGTTGTGACCCCATGGACTGTAGCCCACCAGGCTTCTCTGTTCATGGGATTCTCCAGGCAAGAATACTGGAGTGGGTTGCCATTACCTTCTCCAGGGGATCCAAGGCAAGTATTTTATGACTATATTGATTTATCCTTTCCCAGTATTGATGAATATTTAGGTGCCCCCTAGTTTCTTGCTATTATAACAGTTATGCAACAAACATTCTTATGTGTCCTCCTGATGCAGGGTGCATAAACAGAAGAGGAGCTGTTGGGGCTTTGGGCTTCCTTTTATTAAAAATTTGCTCTCCAAGGTATATTACCAGCAGTGTAAAAGCATTCCCATTTCTCCACTAATTGGTCAGTGCTTGCCATTGTCAGGTTTGAGTACGAAAATGATAACCCACTTTAGTTTTAATTTGTATTTTTCTGATTACTGATGAGTATAAATAGCACCTTTTTATACATTTGTATAAAATCATTTGTTTTTCCTCAATCGTAAGTTGCCTATCAATATCCTTGTGTGTGCATGCTAAGTTACTTCAGCCGTGTCTGACTCTTCACCACCCAGTAGACTGTAGCTCACCAGGCTCCTCTGTCCATGGGATTCTCCAGGCAAGAATACTGGAGTGGGTTGCCATGCCCTCCTCCAAGGGATCTTCCCGACCCAGGGATCAAACCTGCATCTTCTGTGGTTCCTGCATTGGCAGATGGATTCTTTATCGCTGAGCCATTGGGGAAGCCCAGTTTCCAATGGATTACTATGCCTTTTTAAAATTAGTGTTACTGATTTATAGGTGTTTATAAATTCTGGATAACTGATTCTCTATCACTGTTTTACAGATCTCTCTGTTTCCCACAGTTAGTTCACACTCTGTCCTATCACATTTCCCATAACTTTCCAGTCTTCATTAAACCTCTCAAGAACACCAAACTCCGGTTCAGAGAACAGACAGGTGGTCACCAGAGGTGGGGACTGAGGGGTAGTGGGTAGGTAAAATGGGTGAAGGAGTCAAAAAGTACAAACTTCCAGTTGTAAAACAGGTCCTGAGGGTGTCATATACACCATGATGACTCTAGCTAATAATACTTACTGTATATTTGAAAGCTGCTGAGAGTAGTTTTTAAATGTTCTTATCACAAGAAAAAAATTGTGACTGTGGTGATGGATGTTAACTAGACTCACTGCAGTGATCGTTTCATAGCATATATGAATGTTGATTCATTGTGTGGTACACCGGAAACTAATACGTCAATTATATCTCAACTGAAAACCAAACTAGCATAAAAAACCCTCAGATTTAAACAAGGGCAGCACACGGAACCGTGTTCTAGATTCTGTGATAAGCCATAATGGAAAAGAGTATGAATGTATAGGGAATTCCTGGTGATCCAGTGGTTAGGACTCCATGCTTCGACTACAGGGGACATGAATTCCATCCCTGGTCAGGGAACTAAGATCCCGCGTGCCAAAAAAAAAAAGAGAGACTGTGTATGTGTGCGTGTGTGCATGTATGTGTGTGTGTATAACTGAATTGTTTCACTGTACAGGAGAAATTAACACAATATTTTAAATCAACTGTACTTCAAGAAATTAAGACAGACAAAACCACGCTGAGGTTTGGCCATTTCTCTAGGTCTTCGTTTTCTTATGGTGGCTTCTGTGTCACAGACACTGACTCTCAGTAAATCTGCATGGTTTTCCTTTGTTAATCTGTCTTTTGTTACAGAGACCTAACCAAGAGCCTGAGACGGGTAGAGGAAAGATATTTTTCTTTTGCTGTGTATCCTACAATTCTGTATTCTACTTTCTTGATCTCGTATCAAAACACAAATAGAAACTTCTGAATTGTCACCTGAAATTTTATCTTGTCCCTAAGGTGAAACTATTCTTTCTTAGTGAAAACGTTTAAAATATTTGTTGGCTTTCTGTGGTGGGTGATACCACATATTTATCTCAGTATGCTAGCAGATTCTCTTCAGAGAAGATGGCAAGGAGATGAAATGGGCTGATCGATTTGTTTATGTCCTGAGGCACATCAGCCTCCCAAGGGGAGGTAAATGTCTTTGATGATGACATTTTTGAGATTCTGGAGAATTTGGAGGGGTTGCTTTATTGCTATTATTTATACGAATTCATGTTTAACATTGTTTCTGCAAGGTAGACAGTGTTGCTGTAAGTCACAAAACCTTTTTGCCCACTGGCAAAATGAAGCAGTTTTATGAAAACTGCAGAAAATAGCTTTCCCACATACTTACAACAGCTATTTCATTTCGTTTTGTAACAGCAACAGATCTCTATGCCTATCCCTAAAACTTTTTCTAGATCACACACTCGTATTCCTTGGAGCTGGGAAAAAAAAATTCAATGTAGAAATGCATGAAAAGAAAATGAAGTCGATTCTTACAACCCAGATAGTGCCTGTGGACATTTATAGGCAAAAAAAGTGATAACATGTCGGGCTTCCATCTGCCCAGTACATGCCCAGAGCCGAGACTTCTCCCTTTTCTGACACCCAACACGTCTCCCCCAAGAGAACTGTCTGTATTCTTCCAGAAGAAATGCACTCCATTTCTCCTAAAGAGTTATTCTCTACACACCATCTTGCCCTTTAGATTTTTACACTTGACAATCTACATGGAGTTTTCGTCACACCTGAGCATGTAGATATGCGGAGTCCTTATTAATGGCAGTATCCCATTTATCATATGGGTGGTCTGCATTTTAGAAAATACTTTATTTTTTATTTATTTGGCTGTGCAGGGTCTTTGTTATGGCATGTGGGATCTAGTTCCCTGACCAAGGATCAAGCCTGGGCCCCCTGCATTGGGAGCACGGAATCTTAGCCACTGGACCACCGGGGAAGTCCTTGGTCTGCATTTTTTTTTTTTTTATCTAGTGCCATAGTCTCTATTGATGGGTATTTAGATGCTTCTAGGCTTTTTTTGATTTCTGTTTTGGTTTGGCTTTTTCCATGTTATGCTATAGGAAACGTCTTCATACGTGTATCGTTGACCCATTTGTTCTGGTGTATCTATAGGGTGTTAGCCACTGTGTTGTGTCCCACTCTTTGTGACTCCATGGGCTGGAGCCCACCAGGCCCCTCTGTCCATGGGGATTCTCCAGGCAAGAATACTGGAGTGGGTTGCCATGCCCTCCTCCAGCGGATCTTCCTGACCCTGGGATTGAACCTGGGTTTCCCCTGGATTGAGAAAATCCCCTGGAGAAAGGAATGGAAACCCACTGGAGTATTCTTGCCTGGAGAATTCCATGGACAGAGGAGCCTGGCAGGCTACAGTCCATAGGGTGGCAAAGAGTGGGACACGACTGAGCGACTAACACTAGCTAACCATCTGTAGGGTAAATTGCTAGTGGGGCAATGTGTGAGTTCACCAGTTATGTGCTTTTCAAGTTCTTCAGTTTTAATACTGGAGATTTTAAAAATATATTCCCAAATGCTAATTTTGGAGTAAAGGCTTGATGCTAGTTGAGAAAGATTTCATCTTTTTTCAAAAAATAGTATTGAGTTATTTTGTGTGGCTGGGAGTGGAGAGAAAAAAGAGAAACCTAATTTTACTCATGGTGCATCTAAATATGTGAAAATGTGGGGCATATTTTTAACGGAATATACTTCTCTTTGCTCTAAGAGAACACACAGGCTCATTAACTCGCAGACATTGGAGATCTGGTGGCTGATACCTGGTGGGCTGGGTCAGGTGACCGCCCTCACTGGCACCTTGAATCTCTGCTTAGGGTTAGACCCTGAGGCCCTCCAGGTGAGGGCCTAGCTCAAGGACGTCTTCATGAAGTGTGTCTGCTGTGCTCAGGGGAGGAAGGCAGGACTTCTTAGAGCTCCTCAAGCCCTGTTCTGTTATTAGGGTGGGAATGCTCTTTACCTTGGAAGGCCTTGAAAAGGCTAGTACAGAATAAATGCCTTTCAGTGTAGCTTCTAGAAAAGGATGGGTAAGAGAAGGGGTATGGGAGAGAAAAGGTCAGGCCCGGTGCTAGGGAGTGTCTACTGCCAAGGCAGCTTTGCTTGTTTTATCTTTAGGTGAAAGCAGGAGGGGAACTGAATTTCTCCAGGTTTAAGAATTCCTGGCTTAAAGACTTTAATGTAAGACAAGACACCATAAAACTCCTAGAGGAGAACATAGACAAAACATTCTCTGACATAAATCATAGCAGTATTTTCCTAGGTCAGTCTCCCAAGCCAAAAGAAATAAAAGCAAAAATAAATAAATAGGACCTAATCAAACTTACAAGCTTTTGCCCAGCAAAGGAAACTGTCAACAAAATGAAAAGACAGCTCATAGAATGGGAGAAAATATTTGCAAATGATGCAGCTGACAAGGGCTTAATTTCCAAAATATACGAAGAGCTTATATAACTCCATGTCAAAACAACAACAACAACAACAAAACAAAAAACACAACAACAAACAACTGAATCAAAAAATGGACCGAATACTTAAATAGACATTTCTACAAAGAAAACAAACAGATGGCCAAGAGGCGCATGAAAAGTTGCTCAACATCGCTGATTATTAGAGAAATGTAAATCAATACTACAGTGAAGTATCACTTCATACCAGTCAGAATGGCCAGCATCAAAAAGTCTACAATTAATAAATGCAGCAGAGGGTGTGGATAAAAGGAAACCCTGCTACACTGTTGATGAGAATGTAAAATGGTGCAGCCACTGTGGAAAACAGTATGGAGATTCCTTAAAACACTAAAAATACAGTTATCATGAAAGTGAAAGTGAAGTTGCTCAGTCGTGTCCGACTCTGCGACCTGTGGACTGTAGCCCACCAAACTCCTCCATCCATGGGATTCTCCAGGCAAGAGTACTGGAGTGGGTTGCCATTTCCTTCTCCAGGAGATCTTCCTGACCCAGGGATTGAACCCAGGTCTCCCACACTGCAGGCAGATGCTTTAACCTCTGCGCCACCTGAGACAGCAATTCCACTATGGGGATAAAAACTCTAATTAAAAAAGATACATGCACCCAATGTTCATAGCAGCCCTGTTTACAGCAACATAGACACAGAAGCAATCTAAGTGTCTGTCAAGAGATGAACAGATAAAGAAGATGTGGTATATATATTTATTGTGTATATATATATATACATACATGCTTACATACACACAATGGAATAGTACTCAGCCATAAAGAAGAATAAAAATTTTGCTGTTTCTGACAACATGGACCTAGAGATTATCATACTGAGTAAGTCAGACTGAGAACGACAAATATCATATGATATCACTTATAAGTAGAATCTAAAAAAATGATATGAGTAAACTTATTTACAAAACAGAAATAGACTCACAGACATGGAAAACAAATTTGTGGTTACCAAAGGGGAAAGGCGGGGGATAGATTAGGAACTTGGGATTAACAGACACAGACACACAAAGTAATTCCTTGCTTCCATATAGATGATAATGACAGAGATGATAGTTCCTGTTTGAGGTAACTTACATGTAGACTTGTACTGTTGTATACATTTTTTTTGGATGCTCACAGTGACTCTGTTTTATGGATGAGGAAACTGAGCCCCAAGAAGTCAAGTAACGTACTCAAGTCACACAGCTAGTAAGAACTGGGAGCCACGAGGAGTCTCTTGTTAAGGGCTCTCTCTGCTGCACACTAATAAAGAACATGCAACTTAAATACCATCAGTAGCCTTCCAGTCGGAGAAGGCAATGGCATCCCACTCCAGTACACTTGCCTGGAAACTTCCATGGACGGAGGAGCCTGGTAGGCTGCAGTCCATGGCGTCGCTGAGTCAGATATGACTGAGCGATTTCCCTTTCACTTTTCACTTTCATGCATTGGAGAAGGAAATGGCAACCCACTCCAGTGTTCTTGCCTGGAGAATCCCAGGGATGGCGGAGCCCAATGGGTTGCCATCTGTGGCATCGCACAGAGTCGGACACGACTGAAGCGACTTAGCAGCAGCCGCAGCAGCCTTCCAGTTGTGAAATGAGGGGTCTTCCTTTTAAAAAGTGATTGAAAGTTTGGACAAGAGGTAATTGGAATTGTTAAAAGGTAATCTTTTCAGAAAAAGATAAAACCTTGGCTCTCCTACAGATATCAAAATGAGCACATGTTGACAGTTTTGTTTTACTCATTAATCAACAAAGGAACCATGCAGATGTTCTAACCAGGTCAAAAGAGAATTGAAACCACATACATTTCTAGATCTGGAATTTTTAAGCAAATATGTAAATAGAAGCAAACTGATTTTTACACCCAGCGGGAAGAGAGACAATTGAACCTCTACCAGACTCAACAGTGGTGGCATTTCTCAGCTTAATCTATAAACAAAGAGGTGCAAAGAATTCAAAGACAATTCGGGCTAAAATCAGATAACCCTTAAGTGTGTGTTGTATATAGACAATGCGTAGTTTTCTACTGAAACACAAATTCGTCTCTACGCAATTTATGTGGGCTTGTCAGACTGGCTGAAAGGGCAGAGAGGCTGTCTCCATGGTAGGTGGGTGGTAAGGAGGAAGATGGGTAAGAGTCAGCTGAGGATAGACTGATGGTCTTTCTCAAAGTTTTGAAAAGGTCAAGATGCACACTGAGCTTTCTCTGCAGTCCTTTCGTGCTGGCCTGGCTCGACCTGCTAGAATAATTCCATCCAGCTTGCCCTCCCAGGTTGCAACCTGCGCTCTCATTTTTTTCTGTTTCAGTCATTAAAGTTTACCTGCCCCTTATTCCATTTCCCGAGCCCCCCTCATTTGGCCAAGCTACACTTTGTTCTCTTAGATAGTCTGAATATTTTTACAGGGGCCTGTCTTAGCTGTCATAGCTGGCATAGCTGTCCCCTGTCCGATGGGGCTCTGGTCCTCTTCTGAGCCTGCCTCCCCTGGGTATCCCTGTCCTTTGGATCTGTCACTTTGTCTTCCTCACCCAAATCTGGTCAGACGCTTAGAAAGGACTGAATAAGATAATCTCATTAGGGTGCATTTTCATAATTACCGCAGCCCTGGGGCTACGCACTGTGATAGGTGCTAGGCTCAATAGCTTAGGTAGGAGTTCATGGTCTGCTGGCGAGACAGCCGTGTAAATAATCATTACGGTACAGTGTGCTCAGTGCTATGGCGAGATATGTGCATCGCAAGCTGTGATTACAGAAGCAGAGGCTAGCTCAGCTTGAGCTGGGTCTGAAGCACCAGCGGGATTTTGCTGGGGGAAAAGGACTAACCCGGGAGCTGCCCTCCACCTCCCCCGGCTCTCCTGGCCAGCCATGTGGAAGGCCATTCTTCCTCTCTGCTCTTTCTGCATCTACCCAGGCAAGGACAAAGTGTCTTTGGCATCAGTGGGATTCCAGTAAGCAGAATCATCTGGGGTAAAAGAAACGCCAGGAAAGCAAAATTTCCTCTTCCACTTGTGCCTTAGAGTGTGTGCGCGTTCAGTCACAGTGCCCGACTCTTTGAGACTCCATTGTCTATAGCCCACCAGGCTTCTCTGTCCATGGGATTTCCCAGGGAAGAACACTGGAGTGGGTTACCATTTCCTCCTCCAGGGGATCTTCCCAACCCAGGGATCAAACTCACGTCTGCTGCATCTCCTGCATTGGCAGGTGGATTCTTTACCACTGTGCCACTTGGGAAGCCCTAAAATGTGTGTGTGCCTGTGTGTAAATATGAGTTGGAAACTGGGAGTAAATGACAGCTATTTTAAAAATTTCTTGATTAGGCTATTGGATAGATTTAGAAGTTTAGATCTCTGGAATTTTATAACACACACACACAAATGTGACTAAACCTTGAGATCTGATTTTAAGGTTTAAAAGGATCCTCTAAGAGCACTTAGTTACCCTCCAGGCCCACCTGCCTATTCGTCAAGGACGTCCTTCAGACTGATCTATCTGCATAAAGCCGGGGGCCATGTCTGGGCATCTGCTTAGAAGTAAGTGCTCAGTGGGGCCCCACTGGCTGGAAGGAGTCCACAAACCATCCTCCCAAGAATGTAAAAGAGCTTATTTCTGAGGTCCAGGAGATTTTCCTGTGCTGTCTTCAGTCCTGAGAAGTGAAGGTCACCTGTGAGGGAGTCCCTGCTAACTAAGGAAGCTGTCCCAGAAGGGATCAAGCCAGGAACGTGTTTGGAAAAGAGCACAGTTAATCCCCATTACCACCAAATCAGACCTGGAAAAGCTACTTGATCTATTAATAAACAGTGTGGCCACCCTCCTTATCTTAGGCGAGCACAATTTCCCATCACTTTGCAGAACAACCTCTTTTAGAGTAACTGACATTCAGTGGGAGCCAGATTTATTGGGCAGGCTGACCCCGGCTCAGAGTAGGGATTGGGGTCTCAGACATTCTGTGTTTGGGTTTTAGCCACTGCTGGGAAGGGTTTACATTGAGGCACGCTATTAATTGTCCTTGTTGGTTTGCTTATATGGCTGGAGTTGTGAAGATTGAAGGTACACAGTAGGCAAATGCCCGAGAGGGGGCGGGAGGGATGATGTTTCATGGTTCATGTTGTATGGAAAGTAGATTTGGTTTCTTGTTTTAAGATGGAAGTTTTCATGCTTGCTGTTTTTCATTTGAGTTTTCCCTGGTCTTGCTACATCCATAAGGACCCTGGGAGAAAGGAGATAAATGAGGAACTTTCAGGTGGATAAGCATTGTGATTCAAAGGCTACTGGAAGCCGTTCTTTCCTAAAGATGTCTCTGCATTCTTGCTCACTGAACAGAGAGCCCTTTGAGGTTCCAAGAAGCCCTATGGAAACATGTTACTAAAGAAAGGTCTTTCTTCATGGTGCAGTTTATAGGATTAATTATTGAGAATTATTCTAAAGGAATGGAAGAAAAAGCAGGTATGTTTGATTACAGAATGGAGATTCTGAAAACGTCTAACCGTCGGAAAGTGATTTGTTCAGAGACGCCACCGGAAAGCCCAGACTTCGGCCAGAGCAGCCAGCCCAGTGGGTTTTCAGAAGATAAGAGTCTAACAGACACAAATATCTCTTTTCTGCTTCTTGTGGCTTTCCATACCACACACACTCTGATACAAGGATGGACATCCTTATTGCTGCCGTACCTAGAATTATCCTGTGAGCCTGACACCAGTGATGAGAAGACCACTAATCTCTCACAATCCTCCAAGCAGGGGTGAGGTCGGTGGCCTTGACAGGTCGCTTCACCCAGGGATCTGAAGACGGGAGTGAAGGGTAAGGACAGGACTGGGCTTCAAGCTCGAGCCTCGTATGGCCCTTTCACTATCTCAGTGACCTTGGACAACGTCCTGCAGCTCATATGACAGCAGAGATTTTTCTTCTCAGGGTTATTAAGGTTCAGCTGAGATCACTGATGTAAACTGCCCTGTACAGTATCTTGGGCATTGTAGGTAATCAAAAAATGTTTACTGGACTTTTTAATGGAGAGAGCCTGTGTAGTTAATTTTCAGCCCCTGTGAAACTATAGCAAACATAAATCCTGCCATTCAAAACAAGGAAATCAATGTTCTTTGAGAGTGAGGTGTAGAATCTATTGGCTTCTCATTATGTTTCCTACTTTTCATTATATTCCAGACTTTTCTTGCCGAGTTTGCTACCTGCTGGCTGGTTGTTATTATATAGCATACACATGTGAGCAAAAAATTCAAGCAGCATGCGAGGATATTCAATGAAATGAGCTTCCTGTGACCCCACTTACACTCTGCAGAGGTAGCCAATGTTAAGTTTCTTTTTGTCTCCTTCCACAAATTTTTCTTGCATGTACATGCCTATGCATCTTGTTTACTCATATGAGAGCAACCCAGACACACTCTTCTACACCTTGTTTTTTCCATAACTTGACATCACATAATATTGGTTATCATGGAGCTAGATTATTTGGAAGATCATGGGCAAAATGGGAGGAGAGCTGATGATTCCAGACCAGGAGTGTGTTTGGTTTAAGAATCTAGGACTTGAGCACCTTTAAAGCTGCAAGGGATTTAATTATATTCCTTTGGCTTCTTGTCTGTTCCCCCTGGAGGACCTTCTGGGTTAATTATGGGTCCCAGGGACACTTGGCAGACAGGCTGCTACATCGCTGTTCCACAGAGGTAATTAATCATCCAGCCCGAACCAGGAGAGAATGCTTCATCTCGTGTCCTCATTACCAAGAGCTTCAGAAGAAGGAAAATTTTCTTACAAAATGGAGCCACATGTGATTTCTTTTAGAATCATATAGCAGGTGATAATAAAGATGTTTCCATATTGCGTTTCCTATTGTAAAATAGGAGAAAGGAGTATGTATGATGTATGTGTGTGTGTGTGTGTTGAGGGTGGGGCGTAAGTCAAGTGAAGTTTTATTCAAATAATTCAATATTTATTGAATAATAAATATTGAATTATTTGAATAATAATAATAATAAATATTCAATATTTATTGAATAATAATTTATTGAATAATTCAATATTTATTCAATTATTTATTCAATAATTTGGAAGTTTTATTCAAAGGGATACTATGTACTCCCCCGGCTCTCCTGGCCAGCCATGTGGAAGGCCATTCTTCCTCTCTGCTCTTTCTGCATCTACCCAGGCAAGGACAAAGTGTCTTTGGCATCAGTGGGATTCCAGTAAGCAGAATCATCTGGGGTAAAAGAAACGCCAGGAAAGCAAAATTTCCTCTTCCACTTGTGCCTTAGAGTGTGTGCGCGTTCAGTCACAGTGCCCGACTCTTTGAGACTCCATTGTCTATAGCCCACCAGGCTTCTCTGTCCATGGGATTTCCCAGGGAAGAACACTGGAGTGGGTTACCATTTCCTCCTCCAGGGGATCTTCCCAACCCAGGGATCAAACTCACGTCTGCTGCATCTCCTGCATTGGCAGGTGGATTCTTTACCACTGTGCCACTTGGGAAGCCCTAAAATGTGTGTGTGCCTGTGTGTAAATATGAGTTGGAAACTGGGAGTAAATGACAGCTATTTTTAAAATTTCTTGATTAGGCTATTGGATAGATTTAGAAGTTTAGATCTCTGGAATTTTATAACACACACACACAAATGTGACTAAACCTTGAGATCTGATTTTAAGGTTTAAAAGGATCCTCTAAGAGCACTTAGTTACCCTCCAGGCCCACCTGCCTATTCGTCAAGGACGTCCTTCAGACTGATCTATCTGCATAAAGCCGGGGGCCATGTCTGGGCATCTGCTTAGAAGTAAGTGCTCAGTGGGGCCCCACTGGCTGGAAGGAGTCCACAAACCATCCTCCCAAGAATGTAAAAGAGCTTATTTCTGAGGTCCAGGAGATTTTCCTGTGCTGTCTTCAGTCCTGAGAAGTGAAGGTCACCTGTGAGGGAGTCCCTGCTAACTAAGGAAGCTGTCCCAGAAGGGATCAAGCCAGGAACGTGTTTGGAAAAGAGCACAGTTAATCCCCATTACCACCAAATCAGACCTGGAAAAGCTACTTGATCTATTAATAAACAGTGTGGCCACCCTCCTTATCTTAGGCGAGCACAATTTCCCATCACTTTGCAGAACAACCTCTTTTAGAGTAACTGACATTCAGTGGGAGCCAGATTTATTGGGCAGGCTGACCCCGGCTCAGAGTAGGGATTGGGGTCTCAGACATTCTGTGTTTGGGTTTTAGCCACTGCTGGGAAGGGTTTACATTGAGGCACGCTATTAATTGTCCTTGTTGGTTTGCTTATATGGCTGGAGTTGTGAAGATTGAAGGTACACAGTAGGCAAATGCCCGAGAGGGGGCGGGAGGGATGATGTTTCATGGTTCATGTTGTATGGAAAGTAGATTTGGTTTCTTGTTTTAAGATGGAAGTTTTCATGCTTGCTGTTTTTCATTTGAGTTTTCCCTGGTCTTGCTACATCCATAAGGACCCTGGGAGAAAGGAGATAAATGAGGAACTTTCAGGTGGATAAGCATTGTGATTCAAAGGCTACTGGAAGCCGTTCTTTCCTAAAGATGTCTCTGCATTCTTGCTCACTGAACAGAGAGCCCTTTGAGGTTCCAAGAAGCCCTATGGAAACATGTTACTAAAGAAAGGTCTTTCTTCATGGTGCAGTTTATAGGATTAATTATTGAGAATTATTCTAAAGGAATGGAAGAAAAAGCAGGTATGTTTGATTACAGAATGGAGATTCTGAAAACGTCTAACCGTCGGAAAGTGATTTGTTCAGAGACGCCACCGGAAAGCCCAGACTTCGGCCAGAGCAGCCAGCCCAGTGGGTTTTCAGAAGATAAGAGTCTAACAGACACAAATATCTCTTTTCTGCTTCTTGTGGCTTTCCATACCACACACACTCTGATACAAGGATGGACATCCTTATTGCTGCCGTACCTAGAATTATCCTGTGAGCCTGACACCAGTGATGAGAAGACCACTAATCTCTCACAATCCTCCAAGCAGGGGTGAGGTCGGTGGCCTTGACAGGTCGCTTCACCCAGGGATCTGAAGACGGGAGTGAAGGGTAAGGACAGGACTGGGCTTCAAGCTCGAGCCTCGTATGGCCCTTTCACTATCTCAGTGACCTTGGACAACGTCCTGCAGCTCATATGACAGCAGAGATTTTTCTTCTCAGGGTTATTAAGGTTCAGCTGAGATCACTGATGTAAACTGCCCTGTACAGTATCTTGGGCATTGTAGGTAATCAAAAAATGTTTACTGGACTTTTTAATGGAGAGAGCCTGTGTAGTTAATTTTCAGCCCCTGTGAAACTATAGCAAACATAAATCCTGCCATTCAAAACAAGGAAATCAATGTTCTTTGAGAGTGAGGTGTAGAATCTATTGGCTTCTCATTATGTTTCCTACTTTTCATTATATTCCAGACTTTTCTTGCCGAGTTTGCTACCTGCTGGCTGGTTGTTATTATATAGCATACACATGTGAGCAAAAAATTCAAGCAGCATGCGAGGATATTCAATGAAATGAGCTTCCTGTGACCCCACTTACACTCTGCAGAGGTAGCCAATGTTAAGTTTCTTTTTGTCTCCTTCCACAAATTTTTCTTGCATGTACATGCCTATGCATCTTGTTTACTCATATGAGAGCAACCCAGACACACTCTTCTACACCTTGTTTTTTCCATAACTTGACATCACATAATATTGGTTATCATGGAGCTAGATTATTTGGAAGATCATGGGCAAAATGGGAGGAGAGCTGATGATTCCAGACCAGGAGTGTGTTTGGTTTAAGAATCTAGGACTTGAGCACCTTTAAAGCTGCAAGGGATTTAATTATATTCCTTTGGCTTCTTGTCTGTTCCCCCTGGAGGACCTTCTGGGTTAATTATGGGTCCCAGGGACACTTGGCAGACAGGCTGCTACATCGCTGTTCCACAGAGGTAATTAATCATCCAGCCCGAACCAGGAGAGAATGCTTCATCTCGTGTCCTCATTACCAAGAGCTTCAGAAGAAGGAAAATTTTCTTACAAAATGGAGCCACATGTGATTTCTTTTAGAATCATATAGCAGGTGATAATAAAGATGTTTCCATATTGCGTTTCCTATTGTAAAATAGGAGAAAGGAGTATGTATGATGTATGTGTGTGTGTGTGTGTTGAGGGTGGGGCGTAAGTCAAGTGAAGTTTTATTCAAATAATTCAATATTTATTGAATAATAAATATTGAATTATTTGAATAATAATAATAATAAATATTCAATATTTATTGAATAATAATTTATTGAATAATTCAATATTTATTCAATTATTTATTCAATAATTTGGAAGTTTTATTCAAAGGGATACTATGTGTTTACTTATTTCCCCTCTTTCCATCATCCTACCTTCTATAAATATCATAAAATTCTAGTTAGAAGTCAGTTCATTACACCTTAAGCTTATACAGTGCTGTGTGTCAATTATATCTCAATAAAACTGGAAGGAAAAAAATCCTAGTTTGAAGATTTATTCATGGTATCTGTTTCAGTGTTACTCAACTGGAGGCAGTTTTGTACATTTGGCAATGTCTGAAGACATTTTAAAATAATTTATTTTTATTTTTTGTTGCACTGGGTCTTCGTTGCTGTGTGTGGACTTTCTCTAGTTGCGATGAGTGAGGGAATACTCTCTGGTTGCTATGCTTGGGCTTCTCATTGCGGTGGTCTTTCTTTTTGCAGAGCATGGGCTACAGTTGCCTGAGGCATGTGGAATCTTCCAAGACCAGGGATCGAAACTGTGTCCCTTGCCTTGGCAGGCAGATTCTTACCCACTGTACCACTTGGGAGTCCTGAAGACATTTTTGGTTGTCACATCACGGGGGCAGATGCTGCTGGCATTCAGGAGGCAGAGTCCAGGGATGTTTGTTGCTTTACATCCTACAAGGCATAGACATCCCCATGGCAAAAGAATTATTGTACTCCAAATGTCAATGATGTTGAGGTTGAGGAGTTCTAGCTGATTCATCTAGAGTCCAGCACACTCTCTGCAGGATATCAATTTTCTTATTTTTGTATATTTCTTAGGACCTCAAACATCCCTCCCAGCTGTTAGATTCTCAGACTCTCTTCAGATCAGTAGATAAAGGTATCCACGCAGAACAGTTCGCTTGCTCCTAACAAACACTAATGGCAAGAATTAACCCATTGGTCAAGTATTCATAGATGAGGCCTCTCACTTGCCATAGTGTCCCCAACCCCAGCGTCTTACTCCCCAGTAGTAGGAGTTCAGCAGACGGCAGTTGAATGGATGAGATTCTGTGATGTTTTGGCATTAGCTGGTGAGCTTGCAGCAGTGATGTGAGTAGAAATCTGGTACCAGCATGTACGGTGCTTCATCGTAACTGTGACTACCATGACAGCTCTGTGTCCACATGGCAGCTTTCCTTAATGAAGCTCACCATTTCCCCTGTATTTTCCTGCTGCATCTGACGAGCAGTTCCAACCAGTGCAAGCAATTACAGAAGAAATTTATACGTATCTGGCATCTGCAGAAGCAGCTAGTGTGTAATGAACTCAGCCTTGGAGATCTGCATAAAAACCACTCAGGCAGAGGATCATTTGTTCTTGGAGCTTTAAAGGACTTAATTTTACCTTGGATTCCCAAATCATTGACATTGTTGAAATAGGAGGATTTCTGGTGTGGCAAGTTTACATGACCTTAATAGCATATATGTTCAAGATGAAGTCCATCAATAGGAAGACAAGTGATTATACTTAAGAAAACATCCCTTATAAGTTCAGGAGGTGGTGGTCCCTACATAAGAAACTCAGAAAAATATATTTACATTGACTTTGTTTCTTTTTTCTTTGGGGTGCTGTGGGGAAGTGTTTTCTTTTCTTCTTTCTTTCTCTCTACTAATTTTGGACCCCTATCTATGGCAAATCATCAGAACTTGCATATATATATACCTACTTTACTTAGTTACTCTAACTAAAGAGTGTCAGCTGGAGCTGGAGAAATGGTTTTAATTCTGGGCATAAATGATGGGTCACTTTTTTATGTGGAGGGACATGGCAGATGATGACGAAAGAGTCTGTGTTTTCTCCGCTTGCTGCGTGCTAAGTTGCTTCAGTCCTGTCCGACCCTTTGCGACCCAATGGACTGTAGCCCGCCAGGCTCCTCTGTCCAAGGGATTCTCCAGGCAAGAATACTGGAGTGGATTGCCACGCCCTCCTCCAGGGGATCCTCCCGACCCAAGGATCGACCTTGCATCTCTTATGTCTCCTCCATTGGCAGGTGGTTCTTTACCACTAGTGCCACCTGGGAAGCCCTTTCTCTGCTTATTGGAGAGCTATTCTGGTCTGGAGGACTTCAGCAGACAACCTAAGACAGGAAAGAGTGACTCCAGGGGTGGATGGAACATGTACTTCCAATAGGACCAGAGAGCTTTTCTGCTTTATCCTTACACCACCCTTTTGTAGAAATCCTTGATTGTTCTGGTTGGTAAGTAGAGGGAGAAATAGGAACTTTTGTGACCTGGCTCCATGATGGTGGCTCCATATCACGATGGGAATCGAATGTGACTGCTCTGTCCTGTGTACCTAAGTCTTAAGATGAATTTCAAGGGCAATCTATAACATGCTCATTGTATTTATGCTTTTTTCCACATTGTATTGAGTTAGTCAAAAAGTTGGTTCCGGTTTTTCCATGACATCTTATGGGGAAATCTGAACTAATTTTTTGATCAACGCAATATCTCTGTTCACATTTTCCTTTTTCTTAGTATGCAAATGAAAGAATTCAGAAGTCTATTTGGTTGAAAATTAAAATTTATTGTTCAGAAGAAATGTTTTCTTTTGGATGGGTGAACTTCAATTTTAACCTTAACTAGCCTCCAAACTCCAGGATTTAAATCTGTTATTCATAGGGAACTCTGCTCAATGTTATGTGGCAGCCTGGATGGGAGGGGCATTTGGGGAGAATGGATGTGTGTGTATGTATGGATGAGGCCCTTTGCTGACCACCTGAAACTATCACAACATTGTTAATTGGCTATACTCCAA
This sequence comes from Cephalophus harveyi, assembly GCA_006410635.1. Classification (NCBI taxonomy): domain Eukaryota; kingdom Metazoa; phylum Chordata; class Mammalia; order Artiodactyla; family Bovidae; genus Cephalophus; species Cephalophus harveyi. Next base: position 25,505 of record SJYT01012903.1, read on the forward strand.
TACAAAATAAAGCGTTTAATAAAAATAAACAGTACTGTAGGTTTCTTCTAGAAAGGAAAGGCCACGGTGAGAGCCGAGGTCAGGAAGGACCCCTCTGCACTTTGTCCTCCTTGGAGGAATGACTTGTGTGTGAGCACTGGGCGGTTTTACCCACTGTGCTAAGTGAAAGAAGAGCAAGTCAGCCTCAAGGTTAGCCTGGGTCACTTATCAGGGAGGAGGTGTTATGAGGAAATACGTGTCTTTTCAGGAATGTAACTTGGTTTTTGTTTTGTTTTACTAAATGTGTTCTTACTAGGAAAAAAGCAGAAGATTCCTGAATTCCCAGGCTTGTCCCTTTCTTGCAGCTGATTTTTGCTGGGAAAGAATTGAAGGAAGAGGGTTGAATACTAATCCTAGGTGTGTTTGTGAAAACTAATGGTGTTTGGCTAGCTAATTAGGAGGAAAGGGCAATGCTCCCTAAGTAGAGCAACTAAGATGCCTGGAATTTTCTTTCTTGGCTTTCTCTTCCAACTCCCTTGGCCCTCAGCCTGTCTGGGAAATTTTTTTGCCTTTTCCCCCCTGCGTCAAATAAGAAAGTCCATGCTTCCATGAAAGCTAGTAAGTTTATTAAGAACAATATTATATTAAACACAAGTAACTTTTCAAAGTGTTGAAAGTTTAGATGTGGTATCAGCTTTGGGCTTTGTGATTTTCTTTTCTTTTCCTTCTTTATTTAAGAATATGCAAAAGTCGATGTTGAAATAACTTCTGTCCTCATGGCATTAAAAGGGAATAGAAAAGGAGGTGGGGGAAGGAAGAAGAGAAAGAGAATACGAAGTGTTTTTTTTTTTTTTGAAAAATATGAAGTTTTTTTTTTAATCAGAAGGATGACAATCCTTCTATATATATTATAAAGACATAATGTGGGGTCAGTTTATTTACTTATTACAGTGAATGGATAATTATCTTAAGGCTTTTCTTAGTTTTCTTATTTTTTGAAAGTGAGAAACTTTTATTTTAAAAATGATTCACAAACTATGTTGGTATTGAGTTTCAGTTCAGTTCAGTCACTCAGTCGTGTCATCCAAGGGATTCTCAAGAGTATTGAGTTTAGCAGTTCCTTAACAGTTTACACATTCTCTCACCTTTAGACCCAGAATCCCATTCCGAGAAAAATAAGAATATACGTCCAAATTTACAATACTATATGTAAAATAGATAGCCAGTGGGAATTTGCTGTATGACCCAGGGAACTCAAACAGGCTGAAGGATGGGATGGGGAGGAAGATGGGAGGGAGGCCCAGGAGGGAGGGGATGTGGGTGCATTTAATGACTGTTGATATATGACAGAAAACCACAAAATTCTGTAAAGCAGTTATCCTTCAATTAAAAAATTTAAAAAAAGAATATATTTCCACCAGAAGATTTGCATGTAACTATCTATAGCTGCTTTATTCAAAATAGCCCCACAATGTAAACAATGTAACCGTCAACTTGTGAGTGGACACATTGTTGTATTTCTAAAACACAGAATTCTACTGAGTGTCATAACAAAATATACTGGTACACTCAGGAAGGGAAATGAATCTCCTGCTGTGCAACAGAGTTCTTTAGTTTTCTGAATCTGTAAATAGTTTACATGAAATAATCTGTTCTGGACTTGTGTGCAAGCTTCAGCAAAACAAAACAAACCAACCCATTCTGAGCGTGCTTGATCCCAAGATACAAGAGGGATCGTTTATAGCCTTCTGTGGCTCTATCTTCTTGGTAACAGTCGAAGGACAGCTCAGCATGAGCCATGCCTGGATGCGTTCAGGTCTGATTTGGGGATCTTTCGGTAACATTAGTCACAAGGACGTCAACCCTCCAGAGTTTCCAAAGCTTCTTCCAGCACAGCTTTCCCCTTGAGGTGTCAGGAGCACTGGTTCCTTTCGGTGCTGGTGGTTGACAGTGCATTTTTCAAAGGCTTCATTTGACTGGAGGCCCAGAAGTGTTATAGCACAGAGAGCCCCAGGCTCCATGTCCACAGACCTGCATCCTAGGCTCAGTCTGATTAGTTGTCTCATTTGCAGTAAGTCATTTTTGTTGTTGTCGTTCAGTCACTAAGTTGTGTTTGATCCTTTGCCACCCCAAGAACTGCAGAACACCAGACTTCCCTGTCCTCCGCTATTTCCTGCAGTTTGTTCAGACTCATGTCCATTGAGTCCATGACGTTATCTAACCATCCGGTCCTCTGTCATCCCCTTCTCCTCCTGCCTTTAATCTTTCCCAGCATCAGGGTCTTTTCCAATGAATCAGCTCTTCGCATCAGGTGGCCAAGGTGTTGGAGCCTCAGCATCAATCCTTCCAATGAATATTCAGGGTTGATTTCCTTTAGGACTGACTGGTCACCAATTAACTTACTTCCGTGAACCTTAGTTTTTCCTTATCTATAAAGTGAGATGTGAAGTCGGAGGTTCCAAAGAGCTGATTTCACCATCTAAATGAAGCTAATTAAAAAACCAGCTCCAGCCCTGTGATGAGTAAACAGGAAGAGAAGGCACTCAATCCCAGGCTAAATAGCATCCGAGGGGGCCACTTCAGACGATGCTGTTGGGGGAAGAATGTTCCAGAAAGTAAAATGTTGGTGAGGTCTGATGTATTTATTGAGATTCCTCTCTAGGTGTTTCTGGGAGATAATTTTCGAGTTCAAGTCCGTGTGTAGGCCCCGTGCACACAGCGCCTTCAGAATGCAGTTAACAGAGTAGGTCCAAGTCAGTATCTCATTTTGGTCTCAGGTGAGCCGTTTTTAAGCTGTCACTCCATCCACTGTGTGTGTTTTTTAAGTACACAGACACATGTTTTCTGTAGCAGTGATATTTATTACTTACCTCTTTGCACTGAGAGAAAGATGAGGGTGAATTCCTCACTTCTTTGATTATTCTTTTATCGAAAGGAGGAAGTTTTCTTAAAAGCTGCCCCTTAAAGGAAAGCAATCCTGTTGAATGAAGCTGGCTGAAAGTTCTTTAGTGTTACCAAAAAAAGACTAACACAAATGAAAAGGCTGCACTTTAAGTAAATGCCAGTGGTAGGAAATGTGGGGTTAGGAGCCTTGTAATCCCCTTCATTGGGTAAGAAAAACATTGAGGTTTGGCTTCTTGACAAGGCCTGTGTTCTGTTTTCCCTGTCCCTTCATCTTGTGCTTAGTGTTTATTTCTTGGGATGTGTGGTTTACTGCCAGATCTTATTATTGTGTGCTTAAAAATCACTGTCCCTTGGGGACCTAGCTCCCTTGTTGCTTCCTAACAGAATAACAGTTTTGTAACATCTCCCAAAATACAGGGATTTTAGTGGGATCTTGGGCTTTCCATATGAAGGGGATTAGCCTGTATTATTGGGCTGTTCAAAAGATTCACTCGGGTTTTTCTGTATCATCTTATGCAAACATGTAAATGAATTTTTTGGCTAACGCAATAGTTCCGGAGTGGAAACCTGCCCTTCTGCCGTTCTTGGCAAGTAACGCGTGTGCCCCAGAAAGAGGCCAGCATGGTAGGAATTGGCTTTCTCCTTCCCAGGCATTTTCTTATACCAGTGTCCCCTCTTCCTTAGTAAATCCTGAGTCTTCCCAGGTGGCTCAGTGGTAATGACTCCTCCTGCCAATGCAGGAGATTTGGGTTCAATCCTTGGGTTGAGAAGATCCCCTGGAGGAGGAAAAGGCAACCCATTCGACTATTCTTGTCTGGGAAATCCCATGAACAGAGGAGTCTGGCAGGCTATAGTCCATGGGGTCACAAAAGAGTCAGACACGACCTAGAGAAAAACAAACAAAACCCCATATAATATCAATGACAATTTTGTCGAGCAGAATCAACTTAGCCCTGAGAAGCCCCAATATTCCTGTATCATTGACCAGCCCCTACCAGCTTGTTCCATGTATCGCTAAGACTTTACACTAGTGGCATCTGAGTGTGAGCTGTCATCTACTTAACTTTTATCCACTGAGCATGTGTGTCTCAGCCATGTGTTGACAGTAAACTGGAAAACTCGACCAAGAGAGCCAGCATGGCACTGGGGAGCCTGGCAAATAGGAGGTAGCTTTGGCTGAATGTAGTCAGACTGAGTGTAGCCCATAATACACTGCAGTCTTTCTGTGTTTTAATTTCCTATCTTACGCATTTATGATGGTGGTTTTGGGCTTCCCAAGTGGCATTAGCAGTAAAGAACACGCCCGCGAATGAAAGAGACAGAAGAGACATGAGTTCAATCCCTGGATTGGGACGATGCCCTGGAGAAGGGCATGGCAACACACGTCGTTATTCTTGCCTGGAGAATCCCATGGACAGACGAGCCTGTGAGGCTACAGGGGGTCTCAAAGAGTCAGACATGACTGAAGCGACTTAGCACGCGTGCATGGTGGTTTGAAAACCACTGTGTACCCCTATGCTGTAATTTTTAGGTCTTATGAAGGGCCTACTGTAACTTTTAACTATAGCATTAATACGCTTTGTAATGAGATTTTTCCTTTCATTCTCAAGGACACACTGAAAATCTTCCTGATGTTCTTTGGACTCCACTCTCCCTAGCCTTTGCTCTGTTCTGTGCTCTAGGCTCACCTCTACAGCTGCATCAGTGACTCATTTGACTTCTGCCTGGAGTTGGGTCCAGCCTGTGAGGGGCTCTGGCAGAGCATCTGAGAGTGGGAGGAGAATGTAGTTGGGGTTTGTTCCCCTGACTCCTTCCCTGCCAGGTCACCGTTGGCTGTCTGTCCCTCTATTAATGGCCAGAGTGTCGGCCAGGTAGCCCTCCCCATTCAGATAACCATTTCAGATTCTAGTATCTTCTCTACTCCTCACCTCTGTTGGCCGAGGATAGGTAATAATAGCTCTACAACTAGCTAGCCTCATGTGGTGCATGTTCTTTGCAGGTTTACCTAAACCCTTCCCATACCTTTGTAAATACCCACTTTTTTCGAATGGTCCGGTTTGAATATTCTACCTGTTTCCTGCCAAGACCCTGGCTTTTCTTGATCCTAAGAGTGGTATGTGTAACTGTGAAACTCGAGCCTACCCTAAGGTTTCCTTGTGACTTCTTCAATGGTTACAACATTGTCACCATGTAAATTGAACATTAAAAGAGGGAATATACCCATTTCCTATAAAAAGCCATTATATATCAACAGAAGAGCTCATGGTAAGTTGAAATGGGGTGACTGCAAGCAAGATAATCAGCAAAAGAAAATTTTGCAAAACTCTCAGTGAAACCAATTTCTAAGGAGAGGCTGGACAGCAGTATCATTGCCTTGCTTGCGACAACTGGAAGTAAAACGACTTCTGTTACAAGTTGTTCTTGTGGCAAGTGAATACATGGTGCCTTGTGGCAGAAAGAGATATCTTGTGGGGACTACAGACACCAAATGAAATAGGAATAGCTTAATATTATCATAATCATTGGCTGGCTTTTTTCAGACCTACTTTCCTGCAAGTATGAGCTTATAGATCAACTTTAATTGGGACATGTCAGAATGTCTTTAGAATTTTAAGGAATGAGTGAAAGGTGAGCAAATATTTTAGAGGCTCACTTATACTAGTGAAATAGTGGAATTCAGATACTTGGTATGCAAACGTGGACCCACATATTTCTTTCTGGAAAGCCAAAGTGTGTATTCTGTCAAGATCGCATGTTAATACATTCTGATAGTTGACAAAGTGACTCCACTTCTGGATGGGTATGTTGGCAGTTGAACCAGTGAGAGGAATGGATGGGAAGACAGTGGGTATCCTTGACCTGGGTCAACATGGCAGTTCTTGCTCAAGTAAATGTGTGTGTGTGTGTGTGTGTGTATGTGTGTATGCATCCCCATGTATGTGTGAGTGCACATGGTGAGGATGGTAGTATGTCTAGTTACTTTTTGCTAAGGTTTTATGGAACCTGAAGATTGTATTATTTTAGGAGTCCTCCTTAGGTAAAATAATGAAAAATTATGACTATAAAGTTAAGTATAAAGATGAATGTTTAGGAAGAGAAAACAAATCACAAGAAATGTCAAATTTCTTTCTTAAAAGTGACAGATATCAAATATCATGCAATACAGAGCAACAGGCAGTTAAGTAGTAAGCATATTATGACATAACTTTGTAATACTTCTCCCCCTATGTTTTAGATGGCATACTCTTTGATTGCTTCTTCACTTACAACAATTTTATAATATTTTCTATATAGGGAAAAGAAAAATGCTTTTTCTTTTTAGCATAGCTTATTAAAATTTACTGTTTGTATTGCTAGCAGGAATACATGAAACAAGCAATTTTGCACAGTTACACTTGCTGCTATAGTTTTAGGTCTATAAATACCAGAATTTTGATAATTTTGATTTCACATAGTGTCTACTTGAAAACATATGGTGCATTTGTAATTATATCTGTTTCATTATCAAGTATATTTATGGTAGGAGAGAACTTCGGTGTTGATGATAACTGAATCTCTGCTTCTGATTTTACATGTCGGGTGGTTGGAAGGTTTTTTCCATAGACCTTTGTGCATTTAAAACCTTGTTTCTCCTCTAGTGCCCGCATAATTCTTGTGTTGGATGCTGTGAGACACATTCTTACCACATGACCTCTGGTCTCACGTCTATGTCATGACACTGAGTCAGTGTTGTACGTGATAGGAATGTCCATGGTAGTCAATTTTATACTGCCGTGACAGCTAGCAATAATGTAATAATACACAAAGGTGACTGTGAACCCCATCAATATATTCCACAAAGCCCCAAGCTAAACGTTGACTAACTCAACTTCTCCTTAGCCAGATTCTTAAAATATACTCTGTACCACTTCAACACTGACCTGCAAGAAGGGAAGTCAGAATGAAAAGAAGAGAGTCTTCAAGGATTCTGATTGAAATATCTTCGTGTGTGTATGTGTGTGTGCGTGCGCATGCATGTGCAGAAATTTAACAGACTTATGGCCAAAAATATGAGGGTTCTTCCCAGGACTTTGAAAGGTCCCTGCAAGTGAGAGTCTTTGTAGCTTAATTGTCATTAGCTTCATGGAAAATCCACTCCTGTTACTTATATTGGAAATCTTGTCTGCTGCCTCACTCAAGCATGAAGACACTGACACTGGATTTTATCACTAACTAGAGGAGACTTTTAGGATAGGTAGATTTTATTCCTTTATTTTGTTCCTTCCTCTTTCCCTCCTTCCATTCCTCCCCACCTTTCTTCAAATGTTGAGGGAGACTAAGTACTTCTTTTTAAAATTAACTCATTCACTTTTGTTTCATCCTTTCCACTTTTTCCTCTACCCTTTCTTGACCTCCTCCTTCTCCAGAAATACACTATTTATTTTCATGTGCATCGCTGCTGCCTCTGATTACCAGTTGCATATGGTTTTGGGGTCCCATGAAAGGAGGGTCTCTCCATATTGCCTCATGCTTGACAAGGAGCCGTTTGTGGCTGAGGGTACCTGCAGAGAGGACAAGACAGGTAGGAGAAAGCACTTTCAGGGTACCGCTCCCTGTTAGACCAAGAAGTTTTGTGATGGCTTCAGAGGGTATAGCTACTTGACAGTCACGTGACAGTCCTGGGCCAGTGCCTGTTGGGGTGGTTTTGTTTCAGAATGTGTGCCAATAGCTGGCCCACTTTATCTAGAGATAGCTCAGCCTGCACTTTACCCTTGCATCCTTCTCGTGGTGGTTCCTCTATTAAAATGCTGTTTTCCATATGGTTAAGAAGCTTTTAATGAGATTTCCCATCACCAAGACTTTTGAGTTGTCCATATTTTGCCTTCACTGCTATCTGATGATAAAAGACCTGCCACCAAAATGAGCTTTGAAAAGTAGCAATTAGCAAAATAGTTTAGTAAAACAGTGAAAACTCTGTGGGATGTTATGGCCTCTGACTGCACTGTCCAGATGGCAGCTGCTAACTGCACGTGGCTCTTGAGCTCTGTTGAAGGGGTAGTATGTTGGGCTAAATATATTTTGATATATTGGTTTAAATAAAATAATTATCACAATTAATTTCACTTGTTTCCTTTTACATTTAAAAATAATTTTACTTATTTATTTATTTACGTCTGGCCCTGCAGGGTCTTTGTTGCTGCGTGGGTTTTTTTTAGTTGCCGAGAGTGAGGGCTATTCTCTAGCAGTGGTGCGCGGACTTCTCATTGCCAGGGCTTCTCATGTTGCAGAGTATGGACTCCAGGGCATGCAGGCTTCAGTAATCGTGGTTCCTGGGTTCTAGAGAGCGGGCTCAGTAAATGTGGTGCACGGGCTTAATTGCTCTGTGGCATGCGGGATCTTCCTGCACCAGGGATTGAACCTACGTCTCCTGAATTGACAGGCGGATTCTTTACCACTGAGCCACCAGGGAAGCCCCTTTTACTTTTGCAATGTAGTTACTAAACAAATGTAAATGACACATGTGGTTCCCACTCTATTTCTACTGACAGTGCTGCTCTCTAATAGGCCATTCTGTGTGGCTGAGAATTTATTACTGGTCCCTGACCGACTTGGTGGAAGTCCAGGGAGAGGTTCTTTTGGCTTCCCACAGGATTGGACAGGGTTTTAAATTTTTTTTAAGTTGAACTAAACTCTGAAACATAATGAATCAGAGGAGTAGGCCATTCTCTTTTTAGTAATTGAGTTAATAGGATAACGAAACCCCCTTGGGGAACGTAGCAAGTTAAACAACAAAGCAAGTTCTCTGCTTTTCACAAAATATTTCCCCCAAAGGTTATCTCTTATAACCTTACCTCTCCCTATCATAACTGAGCAACTGTGCTGGGTGTCTCTAGCCTCAAGCTTCATCACATTCGCATCTAGAAAGAGAATAGTTTTTTCCTTCTTTAGATGACAAGCCACACTCCTCCTGTGAAAAGGATCCCTGGGGATTTGTCACTGCCTGTTGTTTGTGGCTTCAGAATATTGGAACATGCATTGACTTGTCAACTTTTCACCAGTAAACATTTGTAGTGATAATAACTTATAGTTAGGATTATCCACTGATAAAGGTGTACCAGAAAACTCTGACAATCATTTGGTACTGATGCTACTAATACAATGCAGTTTATGTAACTTGGATGATAGAATGAATCTTGGAAAGAAAAAAGATCAGGTCTTTCCTAGAAGTGTCTTGTGCCTCAATCAATTCAGTTCCCGAAGTTTTCCTAACCCTTTGAATTCGCTGAACTTACTTTTATGTCGTTTTCCATCCCCTTATCTAATTATAGATTGTTATTTTGTACGCAGTAGATACTCAACAGATTTTGGTTGATTGATTTTCAGATTCTGAGGGTGACATCAAGAAGGAGTGTAGTCTTGTACTTGAGATTCGGGTTTGAAGGTTTGAATTTGACTTGGTGATTTTTAAATGGATCCAGTTCTTCATGGTAAGAATGATGACTGTCTTGTATTAGAGGTTTCAGGGTAATACCCAATGAAATGTATTAACAAATAATTTGATCCACACCCCCATCCCTCTACCCATAACCCGGCCCTTGCAGTGAAGATTTCTGTACATAAAACATCTCAAAATTTCAAACTTCGTGTTACACTTGCTGGTGTTAAGGTTCCCTGCATAAATTACAGCGATATCTTAAACAGTTGTCTTGGAAGATACAGTGGCTTCATTTCTGCTTTATCTTGGCACTAAGTTTTAAAGGGGTTACTTTTGTTTCTGTGCCTATCTTGCACCCAGACTTTCTCATCCAGAGTCTGAGTAAATTTTTGTTGAAAGACTTCTTCCATTTTCTTTCTGTCTGTCTTCTGTATTTGCTTTTCCCAAACCATCTCTAGTTCTCCCCCTTTTCCATCATCCTTACTCAACAGGTTCAACCTCTGCAAAAAAGAAAAGTTTTTTTTGTTTTTTTTTAAAGAATATGTCCTCCCATTTCAGCTATTCAAAGTCTGTCTTATCCTCTTAATATATACCTTTTCTGGTGGTGACCCATCCCCTCAGGGACCCTGGGCATTAACATCTGACTTTGGAATACAAGATGATGTCTTATATTCCACTTGTTGGCTTTGCATCCTAATTTGCATGTTCAGTTGCTCAGTCATGTCAGACTCTTTGTGACCTCATGGACAGTAGCCCACCAGGCTCCTCTGTCCGTGGAAATCTCCAAGCAAGAGTACTGGAGGGGGTTGCCATTTCCTTCTCCAGGGGATCTTCCTGACCCAGGAATCGAACCTGCGTCTCCTGCGGTTCCCCTGCAGGTGGCTTCTTTACCACTGAGCCACCAGGGAAGTCCCTAATTTAAAGTCAATTTATTTACAAACAAATTGTGTTCATTTTATTTTATAGCTTATGTGGTAACTGCTTTAAACACAGCTCAGACTGGTTGGCTGTAGTCAAGTCAGAATTCTGCCTGTCTTGTTTTAGCATTTAAAACAATTCCCCATGTTCTTACCTAGAAGTCTTAAGCATGCGCACACATACCCCTTTATCTGCAGTGGTGTAAGTACATCTCTCCCTGGAGGTCATGGCATGAACCAGATACTTCTCAGCTGATTCTGAGCTGCTTCTGCACGTGTTTAGTTTAAGAACTAGACCTGACACTAATTAAAAAGAAAGGCAATATCAAACTTTTGTTTCTTATTGCCTCGCTTGTTTAAGTATTTCATTTTGTTTAAAGTATTTTGGTGAGGGTGCAAATTTTTGGCACAATTACCCAGTTTTTTAAAAAAGCCTTAAGACTGGTATACATGAAAGGAATTATAAAGCAGCTTTTCCACTTCAGCAGATGAACTATTCATGAGTGTGTCTTTGAGAACCAGAATTCACTGAAATTGGACTTGACTCCTTATTAGGGTCAATGATCCACTAAATCGTTATCCTTGGAAACAATCTGTGGATTCTCTTTGTGAAAATAGGCTTTAACAAAGTGTACTTTCACATTCCCAGGCATGCCAGAAAAAAAAAAAGACACTGGCCCCCACTCAGGAAGGGAGAGACTGATTTGCCCTGCTTGTTAAGTTACTTTTTTTTCTTTTCAGAATGACCAAAGGGAGGCTTTGCCTATGAATCACTTTATTGAAAATGGTATGAAAAATAAATGAGCTAGAAGCAATTTAAAGGAAAGCCTGAAACTGGGCATTAGGACAGCTCTGCAAATTTCATGCATTGGAGAAGGAAATAGCAACCCACTCCAGTGTTCTTGCCTAGAGAATCCCAGGGATGGGGGAGCCTGGTGGGCTGCCATCTATGGGGTCGCACAGAGTTGGACACGACTGAAACGACTTAGCAGCAGCAGCAGCCAATAGGTAATGCATAATCTAAATTCTAGTTTAGTAGCTGGCCAAAGCAGATTTACAGATAATCCCCGCTCATGAAAATATTCTACTGAGAAGAACTCTAAGGTACTTTTTTACAGTTTATGTTGCCATGATTTAAGCTCTTGTTACTCCAAGGTACTCCAGAGATGCAGTCTTATAAGCGATAGAGTATGTGTGGCAGGGAGAAGCAGGGAAGGAGAGAGAAATTGTTTAAACCACTGAATAAATACAAAAGCCAAACCACAGAAATGCCAAGTACAGGTGGCATATGGCAGCCTGAATGTAGGCTTACAGATAGAATTCATGTCATTCAAAAGCTGGTCCTAGATCCCCTGGGGAGGGGAATGGCAACCCATTCCAGTGTTTTTGCTTGGAGAATTCCATAGACAGAGGAGCCTGGCGGGCTACAATTCATGGAGTTGCACAGAGTTGGACATGACTGTGCATACCCATATACATACATTGCTAATTTTAGAAAAATACAAAACTACAATGAAGTATCACTCTCACAGATAAAAAAAAAAAAAAAGTTGGTCCTTGCTGATGCTAACCACACCAAGAAGACATTTGTGTTTCATGGGAGCAAAAGTCAAATATTTTTTAATGGCATTCCTGGGGATGTGAGTGTACACTGTGCTTACTATTTCTACAAAGAAAATCCACAGATTTCTCTAGGGGTAGATATTTAGCGGGTACACTGACTCTGAAAAGGAGTCAAGCTCACTCTAGTGAAAAGGTGCACAACTCTTGTGCGAGAACTGGCTCTCCAGCAGAGGGCAGCGGTGGACCCGCCCCCTGCTTGGAACCTCTGTGCTCTGTTCGAATGAGTGAACTGATAAAACTCCTTTAATTCAATACTTTATTCTCACAGTTCAGTTCAGTTCAATTCAGTCGCTCAGTCATGTCTGACTCTTTGCAACCCCATGGATTGTAGCACGTCAGGCCTCCCTGTCTATCACCAACTCCCAGAGCTTGCTGAAATTCATGTCCATCGAGTCGGTGATGTCATCCAATCATCTCATCCTCTGTTGTCCCCTTCTCCTCCTGCCTTCAGTCTTTTCCAGCATCAGGGTCTTTTCCAATGAATCAGTTCTTCACATCAGGTGGCCAAAGTATTAGCCAACGTATGAAGTTTCAGCTTCAGCATCAGTTCTTCCAATGAATGTTCAGGACTGATCTCTAGGATGGACTGGTTGGATCTCCTTGCAGTCCAAGGGGCTCTCAAGAGTCTTCTCCAACTCCACAGTTCAAAAGCATCAAATCTTTGGTGCTCAGCTTTCTTTATAGTCCAACTCTCACATCCATACATGACTACTGGAAAAACCATAGCTTTGACTAGACAGACCTTTGTTGGGAAAGTAATGTCTCTACTTTTTAATATGCTGTCTAGGTTGGTCTAGAGGGCTTCCCTGGTGGCTCAGACGGTAAAGCGTCTGCCTGCAATGCCAGAGACCCGGGTTCGATTCCTGGGTTGGGAAGATCCCCTGGAGAAGGAAATGGCAGTCCACTCCAGCACTCTTGCCTGGAAAATCCCATGGATGGAGGAGCCTGATAGGCTATAGTCCATGGGGTCGCAAAGAGTCAGACACGACTGAGCGACTTCACTTTCACTTTTCACTTTCACTAGATTGGTCATAGTTTTTCTTCCAAGGATCAAGCATCTTTTAATTTCATGACTGCAGTCGCCATTGCAGTGATTTTGGAGCCCCCCAAATAAATACTCTCACAGTACATAATGTAAATTAAGATCAAACTCAACCAGCACTTATAGCATGTGTAATGTGTAAAGCATAGACCAGATACTTTGCAGGCAAAAAAGATGATTAAACCCTAACTGGCATAGGAGTTTCAAAGGACAGTTTTGTGCAGTCTTTAAGCCTGAGAGACAGACAGTGTAAACTGGGATCCTGAGGCTGCCATTGTAGGTGATGGAACCTTAGGGAAAGTTTTTTCATCTTGAACAGTCCTTGGTTTCTCATCTGTAAAATGGGTACAATAATACCTGCCACTTCATCCACTACTAGTTAAAACACAGACCTACTGGAAGACACATATATAGACAAGCAATTCTATAAGGCAAAGTGGTTAGACAACCTGCTGTAGCAGCAGAAGGTAGTGTGATGAGTGTAGTCAGGGATTGGAAGGGAGAGCTTCAAGGGAGAAGTGGTCTTTAAGCTGAGCATTGAAGGCAAGTAAAATTCTTTTGATCCCTGGGTGGAAAGTATGTCTGTGAGGGAGGGAGTATGAAGGATGAACAGAAGGAGTATAGATAATTTTATTTTATTTCTAAGTTTGCAAACTCATAATACTGTATTTCACAAAGGCTATTCTGTGGATAATTTTTGTTTCATTCAGTATAAATTATATATAATAGAATTTCTCTGTTAGTGATCTATATAATTTCTATTAAAAATCAAGAAATAATTAAATATTATTTTTAAGAACAAATGGCTTGAGAGTTGCTAAATACCTAGTAAGTGAAAGTGAAATTTAATTGGTAGAATTGACTTCTTATTTATATGAAAACTTCTAGGGATATTAAATGTTATATCTTTATGAAGTATTTTTATTCTTATTCATATATTGTTTAATGTATAGTCACGATAGACTTTTGGGTAAAGATCAGAAGCGTAGAAAACATTGATGATAAAATACAAGTGAATCACTTTTGTAATTAACACCTTTTTAAATTCTGCAAGCTCTATGATCTTCACCGTGTTCATGCACTTCACTCATCTAAGTAAACTTCTGCTGTAAATCACTGGACTACCTATGTTTCAAAGTCAGTGTTTGAGAAGGATAACTAATTAGTGATTATTTGCAATTTATTTTTTTGCTTCAGTTCAGTTCAGTTCTGTCGCTCAGTCATGTCCGACTCTTTGCGACCCCGTGAATTGCAGCACGCCAGGCCTCCCTATCTATCACCAACTCCCAGAGTTCACTCAGACTCATGTCCATCGAGTCCTTGATGCCATCCAGCCATCTCATCCTCGGTTGTCCCGTTCTCCTCCTGCCCCCAATCCCTCCCAGCATCAGAGTCTTTTCCAATAAGTCAACTCTTCACATGAGGTGGCCAAAGTACTGGAGTTTCAGCTTTAGCATCATTCCTTCCAAAGAAATCCCAGGGCTGATTTCCTTCAGAATGGACTGGTTGGATCTCCTTTCAAGTCCAAGGGACTCTCAAGAGTCTTCTCCAAGCATCAATTCTTTGGCGCTCAGCTTTCTTTACAGTCCAACCCTCACATCCATACATGACCACAGGAAAAACCACAGCCTTGACTAGACGGACCTTAGTCGGCAAAGTAATGTCTCTGCTTTTGAATATGCTGTCTAGGTTGGACATAACTTTTCTTCCAAGGAGTGTCTTTTAATTTCATGGCTGCAGTCACCATCTGCAGTGATTCTGGAGCCCAAAAAAATAAAGTCTGACACTGTTTCCACTGTTTCCCCATCTATTTCCCATGAAGTGATGGAACCAGATGCCATGATCTTCGTTTTCTGAATGTTGAACTTTAAGCCAACTTTTTCACTCTCCACTTTCACTTTCATCAAGAGGCTTTTTAGTTCCTCTTCACTTTCTGCCACAAGGGTGGTGTCATCTAGCAGTAAAGATTTTCCTCACTTACAATGTGGTATTTAGAGAGAAAAGCTTGGAAATAACAGGCTGAAATCTTATCTTTTTAGCTTACCATTAAAAAATAAATTAATAATGAAATAATAAAAATAGTAAAAGTTGAATGTTTAAGCTTAAATATTAGAATTCTAAGCATCTACCTGATCATGTTGCCATATACAAAGTTAAAATTCATTGTACCTTTGTTCCTCAGCATGTTTTTGAAGATTTCCATAATAAAAAAATAAACAAAATAGTATAATGTACCTCACATGTCCATCACCGAGTTTCAGTTAGCAACGCTCTGTCCTTCTTGTTTGATCTAAATATCCACCCCCTCTATTATTTTTTTAAGTTACTTTTTAAAGGTGTAATTGGCATACATTGAAATGTGGAGATCTTACCTATAAGATTTTTTTAAATGGATATATCCATATAATTCCTATCACAATATTGAACATTTCCACATCCCCAGGTATTCCCTGGTTTCTTCTGTCAGTGATTTTCTTACCCCTAGACAACCATAGTTCTAAACAGGTTTGCCCCTTCTGGAACTTCATGTAAAGGATTTGTACTCTTCTTGCGTGAAACATTTTTTGCTCAGCATAAGGTCTGTGTGATTCACGCCTGTCCTTGTATGCAGAAGCAGTCATTCCATTTTACTGCTAAATATAGTATTCCACTATACAGCTATACCACAATTTGTTTATTCATGCTATCAATGGAGACTTGACTTTTTTATATGACTTTTCACTAATATGATTAAATCTTCTATGAAAATACTCCAAAAAGTCATTTTGTGGATTTTTTTTTTTTTCATTTCCTTTGAATAAGGATCTACATGTGGAATTGCTGGGCCAAGAAGGGAGGTGCATGTTTAACTTTATCAGAAAATGACAACCCTTTTCCTATAGTTGTTGTACCAAGTTATATTCTCACTAGCAACCTATTAAGAGTTTCAGTTGTTTTACATCATCAACACTTAGTATTTTAATTTGGTAAAGAGGCATCTTATTGTGATTTTAGTTTGCATTTCCCTGATAACTAATTATTTGAGAACTTTTTCATGTGCTTAATGGGTATTTGCATATCTTTCTTTGTGAAGTGCCAGTCAAGTTTTTTCCCCCCACTATTAAATTGTGTTGTCTCCTTATTGAGTTGTAGTACTTTCTAAAAATATATTCTGAATACAAGTTCTTTGTCTACTTTATGTTTCACAAGTGTTTTTTTCCCTAGCCTGAGATTTGCCTATTTATTTTAATGGTCCCTGTTAATGAACAGAATTTTTAATTTCAATGAAGTTTAATTTATCAAGTGTGATGGTTTGTGTTTTTTTGTATCCTATCTATTCAAGAAATCTTTGCCTAATCCAAAGGAAGAAAGGTACTCTATGTTTTCTTTTAAAAGCTTTATAGGTTTGGATTTAGGTTTACATCTGCCATTCAACTCAAAATAAACTTGTGTGAACTGTGAGGGAGGGACTGAGGTTTAATTTTTTCCCACATGGATAGCCAGTTGTTCCAGTTATTGAGAAGTCTCCTTTTCTGGTTGCATTGCCTTGGGACCTTTGTAGAAAATCTATTGATCATTTAAGTTTTACATTTATAATTTTATTTGTCAGTTATACCTCAGTAAAGCTGGAAAAAGAAAAAAAATGTATTAACTTGGTAGTATTCTTTGGTAGAATTAAGAATATAATCACTAAAATAAATTTTTGCTTAATTCTGTCATTGAACTGTGCAATACCTTCCGGTATACACTATCACAAGCAGTATTTTTGACATTGATTCAACCAAGCTATAAAGCAGTTTAATTACCACAAGGATTTCTTGTATTGCCCTTTTATAATAGATATATCTGTTTTTTAAAGTTTATTTTTTACTTCTAATGAGTACTACTATAATTCTAAATAATGTGCTGTGCTTAGTCGCTCAGTCATATCTGACTCTTTGTGACTCCATGGACTGTAGCCCACCAGGCTCTTTTGTCCATGGGGATTCTCCAGGCAAGAATACTAAAGTGGGTTGCCATGCCCTCCTCCAGGGGATCTTCCCAACCCGGGGATCAAACCCTGGTCTCCTGCATTGCAGGTCGATTCTTTCCTGTCTGAGCCACCAGGGAAGCATAATTCTAAGTAATATGTTAGCATTTGCATTTCTTTCAACAATGTCTCTTAAGCTAGGAACCTTATTACTCATTTCTAGAGTTTTATCAGTTTTAATTCTACTGTTGATTGTCTTTATAACTCTAAATTATATACTGCTATATTTTATCTGAGTTCAGATACTATCTCCTGACTCCTTTCAAGACATATTATTGAAGAACTAATGAACAGATGACATGTAGAAAATCAGTCTTCCATTGTTTTCTTCTGTGAAGAATCTGTGGATTTGTATTGTATATTAAGCATTTACATTTGGTTTGTTACACAGCTAAAATATGAACAATTGAGTACAGTATTGAAATACCAATGTGCTGGCGTTTGTAGTTTTGATAAATCCCATTGCTGGCAATGGAGTCGTGCCAGAAAAATTTGATTTCTACTGCAAAAGGATTAGAGACTTCCCTGGTGGCTCAGACGGTAAAGCGTCTGCCTACAATGCAAGAGACCTGGGTTCGATCCCTGGGTCAGGAAGATCCAGAAGGAAATGGCAACCCACTCCAGTACTCTTGCCTGGAAAATCCCATGGATGGAAGAGCCTGGTAGGCTACAGTCCGTGGGGTCACAAAAAGTTGGACACGACTGAGTGACTTCACCTTCACCTGACTCCTTAAGATGTGAAAGGAGGAAATTCCCCGTCCTTCACCTCACTTTTCTTCTCTTACCCACTTTTTCTGCCTTCTCACTGCTCTCCTCTATACCTTACTTTTACATTGTCAAGGTTTGTAATATTGTAAGCCTTCTAACTTTCAGGCTTTCATGTTTATTATAGGTTGATTTTGAATTCTGAAAAACCAATAGAAAGCATTTATAACCTTGAAATTATGTAAATATTCTTCACTGCAAAGCAGGTATGCTTGGACCTGTAGAGAAGGAATTCTTTGGGGCACTAATTCTGTTTTGCTCTAAGAGGATGTTCAAGCATCATCAAAGACTCCTTTTCCATATTCCTTTTTTTGCTCAAACTTATGTTACTTTAGCTGCACCATGATTTTTTATACAGATGTTTAATTTATACAAAGCTTTTACTCTTAATTCTGTTTTATACTTGCTAAGCAAAATGAATATCATCACTAAAATTCTCCATTTTCTTGATTACACTAATTTATTGAATGAGCTTTACTTTCTTGGAGATGTTTTTTTGGATTCCTGACCATGTTCTAACCATATTTCTAGATCTATTGCAAAGCGGTCACTGTGGGATTCCATTGCCCTCCCCTGGCCTACCAACACCACCATCATTTTATTCTTAAACGAATTCGACATTTTCTTGAAACCTATAGTTTTATGTTTGAGGATAAAATTTTCCTTTGGAGTCAAACTTTTTTCCAGTTAGGATGCGTGGGAGGTAAATGGGATCCTTGCATATCTGAAAATGCCTTATTTTGCCCACGTGCTTGATTGACCTGGTATACATATGCAGATTCAAAGCCACGTTTCCCCCAAAACTTTAAAGGTTTTGTTCCACTGTCTTCTGAAATTCAGAATGTCTGCCAAGTCTGATGGCAGCTTGAGTCCTTGTCCTTTCTTGGTAACCTGATTTGGACTCTGATAGCTCTAAGGACGGAGAAGGCAATGGCATCCCACTCCAGTACTCTTGCCTGGAAACTCCCATGGACGGAGGAGCCTGGTAGGCTGCAGTCCATGGGATCACTGAGTCAGACACGACTGAGTGACTTCACTTTCACTTTTCACTTTCATGCATCCTTTTTGGAGAAGGAAATGGCAACCCACTCCAGTGTTCTTGCCTGGAGAATCCCAGGGATGGTGGAGCCCAGTGGGCTGCCGTCTGTGGGGTTGCACAGAGTCGGACACGACTGAAGCGACTTAGCAGCAGCAGCAGCAGCTCTAAGGATCTTCTTTATATCTTCAGAGGTGTGAAATTCTACCGAGATATGTCTTGTTATTTATCTCCTTCATCCTATTCAGAACCTGGTTTGCCCAAGCAATATGAAGACCTTGTGTCTTTCTTTGGGTCTGGGGAATTTTTTTTGTATTATTTTTTCCGCTCTTGTCTGTATTATCTTTCTGAGATTTCTATTAAATGAATACTGGGCATCCTTCATCTCTCTTAATTCTTCTTTTATATTTTCAATCTCTTTTATATTTTGTTCTATGTTCTTGGAAATCTCCTGAAAGTTTTCTCCTCGCCTGCCTATTGAATTTCTTTTTATTGTCACAATCATTTTTAATTTCCCCAAACTCTCTTTTTTTTTCCAATTGCTCCTTTAATCTTTTCCCATTTTTATTTTATGGATACAGTGTGTTCTCAAATACCTCAGAGGATATGAATTGAATTTGAATTTTTATTTAGGTCCTCGTCTGTTGTATGAATTATTTATATTCTCTAGAAACATGTGGTTATATTTTCATCTTGGTGCTATTTTGTGCTGTGCATTTTCCTCAAATGTCTAGTGATTCTTAGTTGTTTCTTCATAGGTATTAATAAATTAATAGAGGATTAATAAGGAAATTTCTATTTGGGAATTAATTTTTCCCTGTGTTTTCTTGCTGGTTTCATTTCCTTCTCTAGTTTCATATTCTGCATTGCCTCTGTGCAAAAGATCTCTACATTATAGTCTTCAATACATTTAGTTATATACTGATCTAAATAATGTTTACTTTCAAGTCCATATCATATACCAAATGAAATGGCATAACAACCTTTTAAAACCCCCAGAAAGAGTATGGAATTTTATATCAACATGGAAAGATTTTCAGATCTAAGTTTAAAAATTAATGAAGTCAGGAATAGCTGATTTACTAAAGTTGAAAATTAGGGCCGTCTACATGAATGAGGTTTATTAGACTGACGATGTGTGGGTTTTCATTTTCATAGCAAATGGCACTCTCACTTTCAGGCTTGTTCTGTTCTAGGGCATCACGGTTTAGACGCCCAGGAACTTGATGTCTGATTCGCTGTTTGCAGCGTTGGCACCTGCCCTGTGTGAAGCCTGCGCCTCCTGATGCGTTCGCTCTGTGCTTCCCTCCCTCCCTCCCGCTCTGACATTTCCTGGCGCTGCCTCGGGGGGCTGAGTGGGCCGGCCCGGGGCTGGCTCTCGCCTCCGGGGGGTCCTGCTGCACGGGACAGCTGTCTGGGAAGTCCAGTGCCAGCTCCCAGGACCCAGCACCTCACTGCTCAGGAGCATGTGCCTCCGGGCACAAGAGGCCTCGCAGGCGGCCAGATTCCAGTTCTTTCCAGTTCAAACTTTTTAGCACTGTAGTCATTGTTCATGTCCCTGACTCAGGCCGGTTTTAGAAGTACCATTTTAATTTTGCTAAAAAGCCACCTCAGAGTGACCTCACCTGAACTTGTGATTAGTGGGGGCAGGGAAGAACCTAGGCTGGGTAGACTGAAAAGAAACGGTCTCCTCTGGAAATCCCTCTTCTTCAGTCTCCCTCCAGAGTGGTCTGGGTCACGGGTGTGAGAGATTCAGATTATTGCAGATTCTTGCTTCTTATTGAACCCAAACTGGATGAGAAGGCCTCAGCCGGCTCTAGGGCTTAGTGACAGTGGAGGAAAAGATCTATTCATGATCAGCCGTGAACTGAATTGTGTTCTCCCCATATTCATACTGTGACACCCTACGCTCACCCCCAACAGGACCTCAGAATGTAAGTGCATTTGGAGATAGGGCCTTTGAAGATGTCATTAGGGACTTCTCTTGTGTCTAGTGGTTAGGAATCCTCCTGTCAATATAGGGGACACAGGTTCAATTCGTGGTCCTGGAGGGTCTCATGTGGTGGGGCAGCTAAGCCCATGCACCACTGCTGAAGCCTGTGCTCTAGCGCCTGGGAGCTGTAGTAAGAGAAGGCACTGCAATGAGAATCCCATGTACTACAGCTAGGGAGTCATCCCTGCTCGCTCGCTGCAACTAGAGAGAGCCCTCAGTTCAGTTCAGTGGCTAAGTCATGTCCAACTCTTTGCAACCCCATGGACTGTAGCACACCAGGCTTCCCTGTCCTTCAGTATCTCCTGGAGCTTGCTCAAACTCACGTCCATTGAGTTGGTGATGCCATCCAACCATCTCATCCTCTGTCATCCCCTTCTTCTCCCTTCAATCTTTCCCAGCGTTAGGGTCTTTTCCAGTGACTCAGTTCAATGAGAGAGCCTTCACAAAGCCACAAAGACCAGTGCAGCCCCCAAAAAAAGTCATTAAATTAAAATGAGGTGGTTAAGATGGGCCCTCATCTAATATGACTGGTGTCCTTATAAGAAGAGGACATTGGAACACAGAGAAAGAAAGACACACACAAGTCATACGCACACAGTGGCTAAGTGCAGGCCAAGGAGAGAGGCCTCAAAAGCCACACCTGCCAACACCTTGAGCTTGAACTTCCAGCCTCCAGAACCATGGGAAAATAAATCTCTGCTGAAGTCACCCTAGTCTGGTATTTTTTTGTGACAGCTCTCAGAAACTAATACAGAATGTTTAGTCAATAAATCCTGATTCTTTCCCTGCTGCCCTCAGGGTCAGAGGAAGCAGGCATTCACTGGGGCCTGGGTAAGTGGTCCTGATCACTCGATTCTGAACTTGTGTATTTGACTTTATGACACGACTGCTGTCTAAGAACGGTTTTGACTAGTCCTGCTGAATTCTGAACTCTTTGGTTATCAAACTTGGATGGAGAGCTGGTGAAAGAAATCAGAGACTGTAATTAGGAGAGTTTCACAGGTGTGCAAGAGTAACACTGTGTAGGATGTTAGCTGAGATGTGTTGATAAGGGCTTAGTTGACACAAGCCGCAGCAATACAAATCTGGACGTGCTGGTTTGCCAAAGAGGCTGACACCCCAGTAAGACCTTGACTTCAGATATTAAAATTGGAAGTTCCAGTTCCTTGGTTCGACTATACAGAGCTTCACGTATGGAAACCTTTCTTTAAATTTTATTTCCCTCTCTCTCTTCAATGCCATTATATTATTATTGGCATTTCTAGCAGCAGAATTCTTTAATCTGAAAAACTAGAATCCTGATGGACCTCGTTCTGACCTAAGTTTCAGGTTGTGGACTTTACATCATTCATTTACCCTCTCTGTGTCTCAGTTTTCTTTACCTAAAAAGAGAGATAATTACAGCTTCCCATTTCACTTGACTGTGATGTTCTAGGCATCAATTTTGAGAAAGAGAGTAAATTTCAGAAAGACCTTTTCCGCCCATTCAACTTGGACAAGAGAAAGTGATGTAGCCTCTTTGAACCTCAGTTTCCTCATCTATAAAATGGGCACAGTGATACTTGAAAGAGTATTGTGAGTGTTCACTGAGAACATTCAGAAACCACCTTGCGTTAATCCTTGCATATTTTAAGAGCTCAATAAATGTTAGCCACTGATGATGAATTTATGATGACATTACTAACAGGTGATTTCACTGCTCTGATGCGCTCCTGACATATTATTATTCTGGCTCGTGAAAGGAGTGTCTACCTTAAGACTTAGGTTGGTTGAAACCGTCTAACATGGGAGGTATAGGATTTAAGAGAAGGTATGGGCTTCTCTGGTGGCTCATTCATGAAAGAACCTGCCTGCAGTGTGGGAGACCTGGGTTAGATCCCTGGGTTGGGAACATCTCCTGGAAAGGGAATAGCTACCCACCCCGGTATTCTTGCCTGGAGAATTCCATGGACAGAGGAGCCTGGCGGGCTACAGTCAGTGGGGTCGCAAAAGAGTTGGACACAACTGAGCAACTAACACTTTCACTTTTCACGTGGAGATGTAACTACAGAATGAGGTCTTATTACTTTAACCTACAAGTGCTAAAACCTCAGTATGTGCCACAAAGTAGCCTTTCTCTAACTTTAACATACACATAAATTCCCTAGAGATCTTGTTAGAAGGCAGATTCTAATCCAGTAAGTGGGAGCGGAGTTGGATGTTGAGATAGATTCTGCATTTCTAACCAGTTCCCAGATGGCTAGGCTGCCGCTCCAGGTCAGGTTTGAGCAGAAAAGCAGTGGAACTATCACCCCAATCTGTCAATTCCAATTCCAATTCTTTTATCAACCAATTATTATTTTCTATTGCTTTACATTAAACTTTAGAACAATTTCATTTTTAATCTTAAATTGGCAGGGCTCCTCTTTCCCATCCCTGGCCTTGCTAACCCTTAATTTTTTTTTTTAAACAAAATAAGACCAACAACAATGACAATGACTAATGTTTATATAGAGGTTACTATATACACCAGGAACTGTTTACTGAAATTCTTATGACCCCTCATAGGGTAGGTGCTTTAATTATCTCCATTTTATAGGTGAGAAAGCTGGGGTACATATAGGTAAGATAATTTGTTTCGATACTTACCTATTGCATGGCAACTAGGATTATTTTAGGAGTCTATTTAAATACTGGAGAAGAGAATGGCAACCCACTCCAGTATCCTTGCCTGGAGAATTCCACGGACTGAGAAGCCCATGGCAGGCTATAGTCCATGGGCTCAAAAAGAGTCGGACACGACTGAGTGACAAAAGATGTAATGTAATGTTATTTGAAGGATTCCTTTGTAAATCAGAGGTGCTAGGGATAGGTGGAATAATTCAGGCTAATTTATCAGTTTTTGTTGCTCATGCTGTGGTTTCATAACATTTTACAAAAAGTGGAGCCCACCTTCCTGGAGCCGGTGACGGCGATATTTATCCAGGACGCACTCCCAGGCTGACTGCAGAGGCTGTTATCCTGATGAGCACTAGAGCACCCCTGGGGCTGGACCCCACGCAGTGAGCTCAGCTGTGGCTGGCTAAGTAACAAGATTTTAAGAATGAAGATCACAGCAAGCCGGATGGATCCTGCTTCCATCCTAATTTGAGGGTAAATTCAACTTTTATCAAGCCAACATTGTTTTCTATGGATTTGCACTCAACTTCAGAAAGGTTTTATTTTTCATCTTAAATTAACAGGGCTCTGGCTGCTTTCCTGTCCCTGGCCTCTCAATTTAGTATTTTTAAAATGTTGAGAACAAGAGTAAGATCACTACTTCATCTGTGAGCCTGCCCCCAGAACTGCGGGCAGTTCCCGGAAGAGTGGTAACAGACAGACCCGGGCTCGTTCCTGAATGAGGACAGTGTCTGTTAGGAGCTGTGTCCTCTGCAATCTGGGGACAGTGCTTACTCTGGAGAACGTGACTCAGAGCCCATGGTTGCCTGTAACCCTGGCTGGGCCAGTCATTTATTCTGCAACCTGGGATCAGTCATAGATTTTCATGGTCTTTATTTACCTCCTTCCTAACATGAAAGAAATGGACACAATGGGAATTTTTCAAACCATATGTTTTTAGCTATGGAATCCTTTTTCAAGCAAAAGTTCGTCTGGAAGCCCAGGAAATAAATTAGATGAGCTGAAATTTCTCTGGTGGAAGTTGGGGCAGAGTCAGAGTCAGCCCTATTTTTTCTAATCCCTCTCCAGTCCCCAAGAAGCCTCAGTTTTCTGTGTATAAACTTGAGAACTACTGGACTAATGATGATCTGAAGGCTCCCTCTAGCTTCCGTACAGTCTGTGCCTGTGTTCTCAGGGGAACAGGGCTTGGAGTATCAGAAGGCTACCATTGGGGAGAGGCATTTGATGGCTAAAGGCAATTTTGTCTTTGACCCCAGTGGTTGATTATTGTGTTATTGTGCAGTCTCCTAGCTGTGTCCAACTCTGCGACCCCATGGACTACAGCACGCCAGGCCTCTGTCCCTCACCATCTGCCAAAGTTTGCCCAAGTTCATGTCCATTGCATTGGTGACGCCATCAGCCATCTCATTCTTAAAGTGGAAGTGGCTGGTTATTAGGAAACCTAAAAAGGTTTAAGTAGGCATCCTCAGTGTTATTTTGAAAGATTTAAATGCATATTGTTTTGTTTGTTTTTTCCTCTGTCATTAAACATACCTTAAACTAGATTTATCCTCTTTCATTTGGAACAGAGGAGAAAGATTTTTGTTTTCTTTTGGGTTTTGATTTTTGACTAGGATTATAGAGGTGTGATGTATGTAGTTACAGACTAGTCCAACTCCCTTTGCCAAAGTAAACAAATGATTTTAGAAGAGGTGAAAATTGAAAGTGGGCAGAAACAAACCATTATGATTTTCGAATGTCAATGGGAGGATTTCCCTGGTGGCCCAATGGTAAGACTTTGTCTTTCAATACAGGGAGTGTGGATTTCAGTCCCTGGCCAGGGAGCTGTGATCCCACATGACTCTTGTCCAAAACACTAAAACATAAAACAGAAGCATAAAACAGTAAAAAATTCAATAAAGACTTTAAAAATAGTCTCCATCAAAAAAAATCTAAAAAAAGAAAAAAAGTCAATAGAAAAGTCTTTGGAATTATTGGCTTCCGTGAGACCATAAATAAATGATCACTTTCCTTAAAGATTAGATATGAATGTTTTACTGTCAGTGAATTGTTAACTAGAGAGGGTGGTACAGAATGTTAAGTTGAATTTACAATTTCCCAAATTATACTGGAGATTTGAATCAGAGACAGTGGTTTGAAGTAGTATGCTCATTCTCTTTAAAATGTGGCATATTCTTTTCTCACTAACTTTGAAAAAAGCTTCCAAAGAGAATACCGCTTTCAAACTGGTTGCTAGTGGTACACCCTGAAAGATGCAGGTGATACAGATGATGTGGTAACATCTCCAGGGCAAGTATTCTAGGTGTTTATCCATTTTCCTACCCTCTATGGACGTGAGTCTGAGTGAACTCCGGGAGTTGGTGATGGACAGGGAGGCCTGGCGTGCTGCGATTCATGGGGTCGCAAAGAGTCGGACACGACTGAGCGACTGAACTGAACTGAACAACAAAAAATCCCGTATAAAATGTAGCCTGCTGTATATGGCACAGTCAATAAATAGCCTTCTTTCTCTAGGGGTGAAGCTACAAGTGGAATGTTTTGCCATCACAATGGTCGTATGTCACTTGTGAGACAAATGATAATTAATGTGTAAGTTATAAAAATCCAGACTGAGGTCAATCATGATTTAACTTAATGTTTGGTGCTCCTATAATGAGACAAAAGTAGAATCTCCTCGTTCTGCAGTAATTTTTTTTTTAAATTTTAGACTGTATCATTGCAACTTTTTCAAAGGCACAGAAAGACTGGAATCCCCCAGTTTCTGCAGTTTATTTGTACCAAATGAGACAGGGAAGAGAAATGCCTGGTATTTTGGCAGAGAGTAAGGAATATTTTTTAATCCCCTCTAGGCAAAGCAATGGCACCCCACTCCAGTACTCTCGCCTGGAAAATCCCATGGGCGGAGAAGCCTGGTAGGCTACAGTCCATGGGGTTGTGGAGAGTCAGACACGACTAAGTGACTTCGTCTTCACTTTCATGCATTGGAGAAAGAAATGGCAACCCACTCCAGTATTCTTGCCTGGAGAATCCCAGGGACCGAGGAGCCTGGTGGGCTGCCATCTATGGGGTCGCACAGAGTCGGACACGACTAATGCGACTTAGCAGCAGCAGCAGCAACAGGCTAGCCCCATAGGCTGGGTGAGACTGAGAGTGAGGGCAGATGAATAGACAAAAGCAGGAAAGGAGGGAAATAGCAAATCCATGGCTGTGCACTTCTTGGCTGTGGAAAAGGTGGTGTAGAAGGTGTCTGCTGACAACTGCTAAGCACATTCTGCTTTGAATTAGTTCCTCTTTATTTGAAAAGGTTCACACAAACAACAGCATTGATACTGCTTAATTGCACACAGAGTGATGTGGAGAAGGCTCAAGGATATTACCTCTTGATCACACCTCACTCTAACACAGTAAAGAACAGGTGGACCTGAGTTCAAGTCCCTGTTCCCCCGACCACAAGCTGCAACTCTGAGAAAAATTGCTTTCTCTCTAGGCTTAGTCTTTGCATATGTTAAAGAAAGGCTGACAATACCCTTCTTCCAAGCACTTACCTACTAAGGCTGTTACGAGGAAACACAACACTTAAGAATGCTTATCTTAGTCCCTGGTACAGAATAACTGCTTGAAAAACATTAGTCCAGTATTAGTCCAGCTTTGGGGCACTGGTGGCAAATATTAAGGGTCAGCATCCAGCAGTGATGAGGATAACCTTAAATTCAGGTGATGGATTCCCATGTACCAGCTACCCTATTTCCATCCATCTTATTGTTTGATGTGGGGAGTCCAATTTTATTGCAATTTCATTTAAAGTCCTTTTTGGCAAGTATTGGCCAAAAAAGAGGAAAGGAAAAGAAACAAAAGAATGAAGGAAGGAAGGAAGAAAGAAAAAGAAGAGAAGAAAGAAAAAGAAAAGAAAAAGAGTCGATAGAAATTTTGGGTGGCCCTGTTATCTCTTAACTCTTCTAATGTAGATAGAGCAGGTATTATTCGCCCATTGAACAGATTTAGAAGTCAGTTAGGTGATTGGTCTAGAATCACTGGTGAGTTACAGTAGGGCCAGAACAAGAAAGGAGTTGGGTCTATCACAGACTTAAATGAACTTAGGGTTGCTTGATGGAAGGATGGGGAAAAGGGACAGTTAAGGAGTTTGGGATGGACATGTAAAAATGGATAACCAACAAGGATCTACTTACAGCGCATGAAACTCTGCTCAATGCTGTGTGGCAGCCTAGATGAGAGGGGAGGTTGGGCGAAAATGGATTTATGTATATGTATGGCTGAATGCCTGCACTGTTCACCTGCAAGTGTTACAATGTTATTAATTGGCTATAACCTAATACAAAATAAAAAGTTAAGAGGTGGGGTCTAAAGTAAGTGTCAGATGGCAACTCCAATATGAGCATGGAACACTGTTGTACACAGTGGGCGTGAGGCTGGGGAAGCAGTTTGCCATGATGGTGGTCCCTTCACTGCAGCCTTTGCAGAGACAGGTACTAGCCACTGACTAGGTCTCTTTGTGAAGGAGGCGAACAGTGGAGAATCTCATGAAAACATCATGGGATTCAGAAAAATGATTCTTCCGAAATCAATCTCCCATATAGTCTTCAGTATTTAGACTTTTTGCAAAAAGCAGTAGCAGACTTCGATGTATTCTTACTTTTTATACTGCTAAATTTATGTTTTGGATTATCCCTACCATTGTCTCAGGCGTGGAGATGGCCTTGACACCTTCTCTGATTTAATGATTTGCCTGAACTGTTTAATATTCTTGAGGGAGTTTTAGCATCCTGGCCATGGTCTCTGACTCAGACTGCTTGTGTCCAGGTCCCAGCTGCATTGCTTATTAGTGGAATGACCTTGGACAATTTCTTTAACTTCTCTCTGTTGCAGCTGCCTCATCTTTCTGATGGAGATGTTAATGGTACCTGCCCCAGAGGGCTATTAGAAATCAATGAGAGATTTTTTGTTCAATACGTGCAGAGAGTGAGCCCCATGTAAATGTGAGCTGTGAATTATAATAAGGCTGTTCTATTTGCAGTTTATGAAGCTGAGATACATCACATCCGTATGTTATAGGCATTGTTATTATCTCAGGAAAGTCTATAAAACTTCATTTCCAGTCACAAAAATAATGACATGGGATCCACTTGGAAATCATTGGCATAAACTGGCTCAAGTAGCACAGAGATCATTGTATGCCATAAAGACCATACAGTCTACCATCAGCTTGCTTTCTGTTTAAGTGGTGGTGAACTGCAAGTTCTTTTAGTTCTTTTCCTTTTTTTTTTTTTTTTTTTGCATTTGCCAAATGAAATTTGGTTCCACCTTCAAAGTCAAAGCTGTCCAAGAAAGGTCACAAAGTGAGGATCACACTTTCACTCTAGAACCCTTCTGCAGAACACCAAAACCTTAGAATCAGGCTGTGCACAACTGAAAAGGAAAAATAGGTTAGAATACCTCAAAGCGGTTTCCCATGTACACTTCCCCAAACAAGAGGTTCTAACTCAGACCACGTCCAAGTTCAGTTCAAAACGTAAGTGGTAGCATGGACTTTCCAAACTCAGTAAACGAAGTGACCGTGTCTCCCCCAGTAAGTGCAGGGTTCTCCATCGTCCTGTAGACACGGCCTGGCACCGGTGTCGCTTCAGCAAGAAACTTCGGCCACCTCCTTACACCCTGCTGGTCCCAGCTCTGAGGGAAGTTGGGTACGGTGGGTTGCACCGTTGCCCCTGCCCCCTAGAAATCCACCCCAGAAACTATGGCCTCGGAGGAACCTCCCTGACACCCCGAAGGTCTCCATGTTGAGCTTCCTCTTCTCAGCCCGTGTCTTCCGCCTGGAACTGCTCTTGAGTTCAGAGGAGATATTGTCAAAGAAGGACTTGGACTTGTCGTAGTAGCACCGGGGCCCCAGGTGGTCCTCCTCAGCAGGGGCCTCCTCACTCTGGGTCACCACGTCCAGGTCCTTCTCTTCCCCTTTCTCAGCTTTGTCATCTTGAAAATTCAGTTTCTTCTTAAATTCCTTGTCCAGTTCTTCTCGGCTGAACTGGGCATTTGCCCTATCAAAATCAAAGTCGCCTTCAAACTTGATTGTGTTTTCCTTGATGTTAGTTGGACAGCTTTGCCCTCCGGAGCTGTTCCTTGTTCGTCTGTTCCCTAAGCGCCTCCTCTGAGGTCTTCTGTTCTCTGTCGTTCACCTGCTGTTGAGTTTGCATAGCTGCCTCTGAGCTACATTGGTGGCGGCCTTGCTGCGGGTGGGGCTGGGCGCCTGTTGAGCTGCATGCCCATGGTGCCCTCGCCAGGTAACAGCTTCCTAGAGTTCAAGTTATCAAGAGATCCAGTCTGGACGGCCTGCTCCACCATAGGGCTCTTGCCGACTGAGACAGACGGAAATCTGCCTCCTAAACCCAAGGAGGCTGGCATACTGCTGGCTAAGCAGGGAGCTGGCCACCAGCTGGCTGTAGGGTGGCATCCCTTGGAAGGGGCTGTAAGGCACCTGTGGCTGGAAGGAGGAGCCCAACCCAAGCCCAAGGAAGATTGAAGGACAGCAGGATCCTGAGGGAGCGTGTGCTGAGCTTTCGGAGGTTCACACACAGTAATATCTTTGACATCACTTCCCCAGAAGATGATGTATTCATAAATCTCCTTTCTAGGGGGGTGGCAGGCCTATCTGTGGGATGGTCTTCAGTACCAAAGTTGCTCACTTTGGCAAGCGCCACGGTGGCGTTGTCCCAGTCGATGGTGTAGAGGATGCCCTTGTAGCGGATCTGCGTCTTGGAGATGACGCTGATCTTGCTGCCCAAGTTCGGGGTGCCTGAGGAGCCGCTCATGACGGTGGTCGCCTGGCCAGGCCCGGCTGGCTTGCCTTTGCGTGGTGGCCTCATCACCCTCTCCTCGCGGCCTCGGTGCCGCCTTACTGGCACCCGAAGGCCTGCCTGGGGACAGGGGGCCTCTTTTAGTTCTTGACATTGTTCTTTCTCATGGAGTCACGTAGCTGAGCTTGGGTTGGGGCACTTATCTGGGCGTATAACCAAATAACATTGGAACACAAGTTCAAGGGAAATGACAAATCAGTCTTAACTTTTTTCCTTCCTGTGCTTTTCTCATTAGGGTCTAGAGGGGTCTTCCTTATTGAATATGACCTTTTGAGAAATTTAGTTTCCATCTTTCCCAATAGAATCATTCTTCTTAGGGAATTAAATTTGCTTCAAGTTTCTGCCTCTTCTGCTCAGTTTAAAAGACAAGGCCAGGGCCCTGTGGGTGTTTTGTTATTGATATCTGCTATTTTTTACTCTCAGCTCTGTCGTTAAATTGTATTATGGTAGGCGGCATCTCCTAGGCCCGGTCTTTTAACATCATTTACCTTAAGATGTGTTGTTTGCCTAGGAACACACAGTATCTATGTTCCAAGCTTAGCATCACTGGGGACCCGTCTTGCAAACAGAACCAGGCACTGAGGCCTATGGTAGCCATCCAGATGACTGAATGTTGCTGGTCAGAATTCTCCTCCTTGTACATTCTGTGTGGCCTTGGCAAGTTCCTGAATTCCTCTGGCTCTAAGATTGCTCTGTGATCTCTACATTCCTTGCTAGCCCTCTGCTTCATTGGTGCAGTTTCCAAACTCAGTTTTGTGGTCAGTTAATCTTTGTGTTGGGGTTGGGCATTCTCTCATCGAATAAATTTAGAAAATGCATCTTACTTTATTTTTCTCTCAAAGAGTTACAAGGCACACATGCTTATCAAGGTCTCTGAGAAGCTCCCTGTTGAACAATGCTTAACGAAGCATTTCTCAAATATAGGTGAATATGTAATTTTTTTATTGACTAATTTTGGTTTCCTGGGAAGACTTCTGAAGAGCATCATTTGGGAAAGATTTCTGCTGCAGCTTCCTCAGGTGACTGAGTTATGTAAGGTAAAGAACACACAGCAGTGTCTCTGATTTTAGAATGACAATGTAAGTGTACTATTGCCTTTTAATTGGAAGATAGTTGTGTAAACAGTTTTTAAGCAATAGGTGTCTGCATTCTGATAAACTGCCAGAGTATCTCTGGTTCAGCTAACAGAAGTCAAATTTGGAGGCTCACAACTACTTTATTGGTTAACTCTTCAAAAAGTCAAAGTTTCCATGTCGAATCATGTCCCATCCCCTCTTGGGGCTGTCCTGCCTTATAAAAGGCAGGGAACCCAGGCAAATAGCTACAATCCTGTTTTAGCCTCAGAAAAGTGCTACAGCACCACACGTGGCTTCTTTTCCTCCCTTTCATTTAAAATCAGTTAGGGATTATAATATGAGATTTCAAAGAAATAGGAAAAACTAGCTTTCATTAGAATTGGAATGAAAACTAATGAGAAAAAAATGCAGCTATAAAAGACTTCTGTTCTATCCTTATGGTAACAATCCTGAGACACTAACACAAAAAGCATTAGGGCTAAACTCTGAAATCAGTCATGAGCATGCTGGGCATTAGGCGTAATCAGAAGATTTCAATAAATGCAACTGGCCTTTTGGCAGCAGCTAACATATGACAGCTCTGCAAATGCCAAGCATTTTATCAGCGAGTGGTCCAGTTGTGATCTTTTGCCTGGCGCCTGATGCTTTGGCCAAGTCAGGAGGATGTTATCAGGGGTACAGAGTTCCAGGCAGGGGCCTGGACTCAAGGAAGGGAGGGTGGGGTGACCCCAGAGTATGGCCCAAAGCCATTTCAAAACAAAAAAACCCACCTAGACAGAGAAGAAAGTAAGCTGAGCATGTTCAATTAATCAAGCTTTATATTTAAACAATGTGATCATGTAGTCTTTCCTTTTCATTGGGTAGATTATGTGCTTTATGTTAAATTACTATTTCCGAATGGGTGCTGGAGTTTGTGTCTCTTGCAGGAATTAAATGATCTGCTCTCACGTTTAAAACAATTATGCTAGTTTCCTTCAACATCTTAGCCTATAAATGCGTCTGATGCTGGGGATATTTGTCCTAAGTATCTTTTCCCATTTAAACTGTCTTCATAACATTTCTAATTTGCAAAAGCCTTGGTGTTCAAAAATAACTGGGAGAAAAATTGGACTGTGGGTGGTGGGTAATCCAGCCCTGCATCAGGGCATTACTGACTACTAAAGGAAAAAAAAATGCCTCTTTCCTGAACCTTACCGGATGGGGCCATTGTTTTCAGATAGCCTTTACCTAATACAAAAGGACTCAAAGTCCATGACTGGCCTCAGACCAGCATTTTGTCTGGGAACAACATTCAAAGCCATGATGAACAACCAGGCTGATAGTAAAAGGAGCCTCCCCAAGTTGGAGTATTTTTGTTAAATCCTAGTGTAAAAAAAAAAAAAAAGTACTAAAAGCCCATCTGGTGAGATGATAATTCATTAAGTGAAAAGAGGCAGAAGGCTTGGGAAAATCGATCCTTTTCTTTCTTTGTCTCCTGCGTTTGAGTTATTGTGCAATCACAGTGATATAAATCTGGATTCAGAGTGGCGGAAAACCCATGGAACGTTCCGGGCATGTTTTAATAGTGTCTTTGCAGCAAGGATAGTGTTCTGCAGCTGTGATGTCAGTGAACTGATGTGCTGTTTGGAGTGGTCTTTAGAATTAGCACAGGAGACAGAGTGGGGAGGGTCAGGAGATGAGGACTCTGTGCTGGAGGAAGGAGCTAGACTCCAGGAAACTCCTCATTCTTCCTGAGCTGCTGTGACACACCCTCGGGGTGGCACACCCTCCCTGGAGTCCAGCTCAGCCCACAGACTCGTGGAAGGAGAACCAGGGCCCAGGCCTCCCCTTTGGGGAGTGGATGCAGTGCTTCCGTGTGTCAGCCACCTCGGAAAGAAAAGCTGAAGCCTTAGAGCTTTGTGCACGTGACCTGGGAACCCATTGAGCTCATGGACCCTCATCACATCCTCGAAGACCACCGAGGTTTGGCTGTCTTTTTCATAAACTCGGCATCTGTGCTGTCTGGGGTAGGCTGTGCATTTAAAGATGAGGAGAGCTGCGGGGACTTTTCCATTTGTTAAAATAGTTGTGCACTTGTTATATTAACCCTTGAGGTTAATACAAACACATGCTTGTATAATATGCATATGTTATATAATAACATACTTATGTGCTGTGCTAAGTTGCTTCAGTCGTGTCCAACTCTTTGCAACCCTATGGACTATAGCCCTCCAGGCTCCTCTGTCCATGAGATTCTCCAGATAAGATTACTGGAGTGGGTTGCCGTTTCCTTGATCTTCCTGACCCAGAGATCGAACCTGAGTCTTTTACGTCTCTTGCGTTGGCAGGCAGGTTCCTTATCACCGCAGGTGGGTTATTTACCACTATTTAAGCATATTTATAAACATTATTCTTTACTACTCTTTAAACGTTTATAAATATCATTAGAATGGGATTTTAAAAAACGGATATGACTATTATGTAGCAGGAGTCCAGCTCCATTAAGTTAAATTTGGGTAGGTTGGTCTGTTGGAGCACATTGGGGGTCCTCAGTGACTGTGAGTGAGAATCTGTGACCTGCATTTCTGCTTATGTATTCTTTTCCTCATATCCCCCATCTCCATGCTAGTATGTCTGTGTTAACATAGCTTTGAGGTGAATTCTCCCATCTTCTTATGTTGTTTCTGTCTGCATAGATTGGGTACATCGGACACTTTGTTTGAGCTAAGTGTTGGCTTAAAACTATTCACAACCTAAAAGCTGAGAGTTATGTTTTATTCAGTGGAAATTTTTAAGACTTCAATACCAGGAGGCAGCATCTCAAGTAACCCTGAGAGAACTTCTCTGAGGAGGCAAAAGGAGGAACCAAGTTACACAGAAGTTTTGCAACAAAAAGCAGGTAGTCTGAACGTGAAAAATTATTGCTAATTAAAGAAAAGTAGATATCCCAGCTTAAGGAATTTAGCACATTTATTTGTATGGGAAGGTACAAGAGTCTGAAGTCATTCCTTTCATGTGCACCGCAGCTATCTGGGACCAGCATCCTGTGCTTTTCACATCCTGAGCTCCCTTGGGGCTCACCATAGGGAGCGGCTGCAGTCTGACGGCTGCTAGATGGCAGGTATGCTCCTTCCTGAGTGCCCTTAGGGCTCACCAACTCACATTGGAGGGCTATAATCACTGAAGACTGTGACATCCTTATTTACTCATGTGGCAGGAAATATTCCATTTTCACAGGGATGTTGTCCCTAGGATGCTTCCCCTACAGTTGTGCTTTATGAGGCAGTTGGTACCCTGGGGAGAATGGCTTCAGGAGGGACCCAGCTCCCCCGCGCAGCATCCCCAGGGACCCACAGCCAGCGCCACAGCTTCAGAGGCATCCCAAGGCGATCTTTCTGGCTGCTGTATTGAAACCAGCAGACCATATCAATTCATGCTGATTCTTTTGATACTAGAGCTTAGAGCAAGTGATCGTAACTTCTTTTGGTTTCTGGAAAGTAGACTATCAGGTAATCAATCCCATGTAAGGCAGAAACGCTTTGTACCTCCCACCTCTACTTTTGAAGACTCTGCTCTTCTCTGTTTACCAGGACCTCCGGTGAGCTCGAGTTTGCCTTCCTGTAGGACTAGGGAGCCAAGGCATGCGCCACTTCACATGTGCACACTCACCGAGAGGTACAAAGGAACTGAATGTTGGCATGCTCCGTAACTGATGAATAATTCATGAGGGCTTTCTGTGCCATAAAATTTCCTCCTGTAAGTGAACATTATTTTGAAAGACAATGCTGACTGAAAAATCTGGAAATGTGGCATCATGTTCTTTAATGATCCGCCTTCAACATTTACTGGGAAAGCAAAAGTTGACAAACATCAGAATAATTAAACTGAAAGCTGACAATGGCCCTGGGTGGGCAGGAAGCCAACAACTTAGTCACAGCTTCTTCTTCCCCAGTTCATTCTAAAGTGTAACATCACCTGATGTTTACAAAAGACCTCTGGATTCTTTGGCACTCTCTGGGCTTTCTTTGAAGATAGAATCTGAATGTTAATGATAACACTGTACATATTAATTAGTATTAACAGAGTACTGATATTTAGAGTTGGAAACTGATTCGATGGCTTTTCTTAACTTAAACGGGTCTTAGAGATAAAACTAGACTGTCTCAAGATGTCTGTATTTCTCTATTTGAATAAATTTGAAACCCTCTGTTTTCCTTGCACTGTAAAAAAAGGTAGGTTTTAATTTTGATTTCCAGGAAAGATAAGGAAGGTTTTGGAAAATCTTACATGACAGAGAGATTATAAACAGAGTAAGTTTATAGCAGAGTAAGTCATGTCAGATTATATTTTTAGTGGTCACCAGAAAGAAAAAGAAATTTTTCTTTTAAAAGAATTTCATTTTTTCTTTTTTCAATTTTTCCTGCTCCCCTCCTTTCCATGGTATATTTTTAATGCATTTGGAATCTTTCCACTTGCTACTGGCTGGAATCTATGGAGAGTGTATCCCCAGAACCCTCAACAGTTGACTTGAATCTCAGTCATAATTAAATTGGAAGTTGACAAATAATTCTGAGGCTTAAAAAGAGGCACACATGATGTTCCTAACAAGGAGTTTCACTACTCTGCTTTGTTTTAAAAGTACTCTCCATAGAGAATATTGACAATATTTTTAGTGACTGTTTTTAAAAATAGAAGGGTGTTTTGAAAGGATATCTAATAAACATGTTTGACTATGCTTAAATTTGGTATCTTACCTGGTAGCTGGGTTCTGATGCTTTAAAACAACCAGGTTTTTAACTCCTCATCCATCCCTCTGTAATGAGTGCATCACCCTGGCCTCTCCTGGAACATCTTGAAAGCATTAACTACCTAGAGGACTGTTGATATAAGACTTTGATATAGCGATTTACTATCTTCTGCACTAAAGGATATGCTGAGAGCTAGTGTTTGCATACAATTAACAGTCATTTAGGCATCTGAGCCACCCAGCCTCTCTTTTATATTAAAATCTGACTGCTGACACATACTTCTCCATCACTAACATACTTCAAAGGTTGGGGTCAGCATAAGGATATTAATTCAGAATATCGAGATTTAACAAAACAACTCTAAATGCAATGCATTTCCAAAAAGGGGGAGGGAAACACGGTGTGTTGACTGGCACTCCTTTTAGATTCCCCGTGAGACAATGGAGTGCAGGGCAGGTTTTACTGCGTTAAGTGAAAAAGTGAAAGTGTTAGTCGCTCAGTTGTATTCAACTCTTTGCAACCCCCATGGACTGTAGCCCACCAGGCTCCTCTGTCCATGAAGTTCTCCAGGCAAGAATACTGGAGTGGGTAGCCATTCCCTTCTCCAGGGTATCTTCCCAACCCAAGGATTGAACCTGGCCTCCTGCCTTGCAGGCAGATTCTTTACCATCTGAGCCAACAGGGAAGCTCATTTTCTGCTTTAAGAGGTAATCAATAGCTGCCATAATGAATGAGCTCTGTCAAGGTTGGTAGCCAGTGGGTCTATTAGAGCATGACATTGCCAGAGATGTGCCCAAGTGGTAGGAGCAGGCCCAGGAGCTTTGAGTGTTGAGTTTGTATAAAGCTCTCAGTGACATAAACAGGGCCCTGAGGATTCCTGTCTGAGTCCCACCTCCCCCGCAGTCACTGTTGACAGGCTCCCTGGGCTTGTGATCACACCTCATACCACAAAGATCTGAGTGGAATAGGAACTCCCCGAGCCTGATATTACTTTTCTTTATAATACTTTGTAGGGGACCCATACTTCACGTGAGGCATGAATGGAAGTGGCAGAAATACAAGGTGAAGTGGGGCACACAGTGCTCCGGGGAAAATCTCAGGGTGTTAGCGGAGTGGTATTATTTAGTGGAAACACATCTCTATGGATTATTTTTATATTGTTTTTTAATTGTAAAGTATTTATTCATTTGTATTTTTATTTTTTGGCCATGCCTTGTTGGGATGGGGGATCTTAGTTCCCCACCCAGGGATTGAACCCATGCCCTCTACATTGGGAACTTAGAGTCTTGCCACTGGACCACCAGGAAAGTGCCTCCATGGACTATTTTTAAATGGTTTAAATGGTCCCTTTTGTCTATTTTTCATATATACTGTGTAGTTCAAATGCACATACAGATTCATGGATTTCATTAGTCACTTCACTTTGGAGGCTCCTGGCCTCACCCATGTCTTCACTTTCTTTTTTGACTTTAAAGGCACTCTCACCGTAACAGTCTGCCTCTAATTGGCAGTTTCATCAGGTAGGATCTGCAGATGTGTCATAGAGCCCTCTCCTGACTTGGCATTAGAGTGGCCCATTAACCTTCTGTTTGTCATCATTAATTTACTAGGCATCTTTCAGCAGGTGGCAGGCACTGTGCTAGGTATTGTTCAGAACAAATCTCTGTCATTTAGAATTTGTAGTCTTGGAAGTACCCCTGGCAGGTGTGTGCCAAAGATGTGCTGGGCAGCTAACCAGCATGAAAAGTTAGTAAGGACCAGGGCCAGGTGAAGAATATCAGTATTGGAATATAAAATGTAAGATGATGTAGTTACCTAAGGGATGTAAATTAGTGTAGCCAGTAGGCAAAACAGTATGGAGGGTCCTTAAAAAACTAAAAATACCACTACCAGATGATCCAGCAATCCCACTTCTGGGCATTTATCTGGAAATGATGAAAAACTCTAATTTGAAAAGATACTGGCACCCCAGTGTTTATAGCACCACTATTTACAGTTGCCAAAACCTGGAAACCACCTAAGTGTCCATCAATAGATAAAAGGGTAAAAAAGACAGAGAATGAGATGGTTGGATGGCATCACTGACTCGACGGACGTGAGTTTGAGCAAGCTCTGGGAGTTGGTGATGGACAGGGAAGCCTGGCGTACTGCAGTCCATGGAGTCACAAAGAATCAGACACGACTGAGTGGCTGAACTGATACACACACACACATACACACAGAATGAAGTGTTACTCAGCTATTGAAAAGAATGAAGTTTTGCCATTTGCAGATTTGAGAGTTGGACTGTGAAGAAGGCTGAGCACTGAAGAATTGATGCTTTTGAACTGTGGTGTTGGAGAAGACTCTTGAGAGTCCCTTGGACTGCAAGGAGATCCAACCAGTCCATTCTGAAGGAGATCAGCCTTGGGATTTCTTTGGAAGGAATGATGCTAAAGCTGAAACTCCAGTACTTTGGCCACCTCATGCGAAGAGTTGACTCATTGGAAAAGACTCTGATGCTGGGAGGGATTGGGGGCAGGAGGAGAAGGGG